>JBBPPX010000577.1:0-11367 GCA_038092235.1 Leccinum boreale
GTGGTACTGCACGCCGTGCCGCGTTTTGGTATGCGACAACGCGGCGCCCGGCGTGTGGTGGTTGGATCATCGCTGTGCTGTGGTGTCACGCGGCATTGTGGCCTGCTGGGCGTCGAACGTTGCATGTCGGTGTGCGAGTGTACGAAATGAGTCGCTGTGCTAGTCACAGTACGCAGTCCCCAAAGCGAAAAGAAGTCACACGCCACAAAATCAACAAATGAGTCAGCCGACTACCATATATAGTATAAGAGCGCCTCCAGATGGACGATAAACCTGGAACCCTAAAGGGTCCAGGAACATCATCGATATTCAACAAAAATACAGCAAAACTACTTATTGTGCTGGCAAAGCCCCGACCTATGGACAGTCCCGCCATCGCTTCACAGGATGGAGATGGCACCTCCGCGCGAACCTAGCGCAATTTCACCCGTCCACTCCGATACCGCGCATATCGTCACGTCATCTGTAAAAAAAAGTATCGCCGATCATCCGTTCAGTCGATCCACAAATGCACACTCACGAACAGACGAAAGCAGATACGCACCTCGAAGATCAAACGAGTCAATCTCATAGACGACCTTACCTTGTATCTCCGGAGCCTCCTCGTCCGACTCGGATGCGTCGCCAACCGCTAATCCAGACAACACCGTGCCCTCGTCCTCGCCCGTGGCTTGTCCCTTCCCAGCGCACAACCGACTCGGGTGCGTTGTGAACGCCACCACCCTCCGATTGATGCTCCCCCGATGCCTATCCACCCACACCCCACGAAGCCCCACTGAGCCCAACGACCATGTGGACACGAACATCTGTCGCACAGTGTCCTCCATCGAGAACCGTTCGTTGGTCCCTGGTATCAACAGCGGCGGGTCCAAGATGGTGCCTTGGGCGAGCATCCGGACGGACATCGAGGGCACGGGCGCGGTAGTCACACGGATGTGATAGTGGGACATCCCTTGGTAATTGTCGTTGGCGAGCATGAAGACGGTATAGACCTCACCGGACGCGCAGCGTGACGCACGCACGTTTGAGAGAGACACGAGACGGAAGCTAACCGGGCCGAATCGGTGCCGGAGCATCGGCGATGGTTTGACCGAGGGACAGTCCGTGGGGATCGGGTAGGCTTCGACGGAACGAACCCGGAAACACAACACATATGGGCCACAGAATCGCAAGCACGTGATCCCGATCCACTGAAGTTCAGGCCACCATGAGGATGCGCTCCACAAGCGAGCGACAGGGATGCTCACCGCTTGATCGTCGTCGTCCAATTGAACAGATATGGTCGATCGTTTGTTATCCTCGCGCCAGTGCAAGATATGGATCAAGGTCGGCGGGCAGTAGAGTAGAGCACGACCCGAGTATGGGTCCATGTGTTTGATTACTTCTCCCTCGAGCAACGGAATCTCTGCTTCCAAATTCAAGCGCCCGTGAATGCCGTCACTTTCGCCCAATGGAGGGAGGGGAATGGAATATATGGCCGCACTAAACAAGATTAGGCATCGAGCTGCAGATCGCAAATAAGGGAAAGGGCGAACCCTTTATGGTCCTCGTGGGTACTGGAAAGACAGAGCGTAGAGGAATCGGCGTAGCAAATGAGGTTGGGTAGCTTAAAGTGCGCCCAGGGAGAGGACCCGACTGCCGTAGATGAGGACGTGAGCGCAGACGTGTCCCAAATGAGGACCGCAGTGCCATCCACCGAAAGGAGGAACCGATCCGAGATAAAAGAGAGCATGCGGCTTGAGGACGGCAAAGCGGTCGCGGTCGACCCGGGAATGAGCTGTTTGTTGTCGCCGATATGGTATTCGACGCGTTCTCTGCGATTCAAAAACGACGCTTCGACTCTGGACGCGGATAAGAGCACACGCGCAGCCTGTGAGGGTGGCATGGCCGCGAACGCTGTTCGAGAGCATGGTAGTACCTGTTGTGCACGCATCCGAGTGAACATCATCAACCAAAGACCGGGATCTTGTGTGAGCGCGAAAAATTGCCTGCATGTCTAGCGAATTGGAGTCAATCGACACAGCCAGGCGTTCAAGCAAAGAAAATTAGTTGCCTTCTGGAGGGCGAGGACGTCCTCGATGGCGAGCAAACCGATGATCTGGTTGCACAGTTCAACGGGGAGATGGAATACATAGACTTGAGTGCCTTCGTCTTGAAGCATCAAGGTACTGTGGAAATGTCGTGGGGACGGCAGTGGAGCGAACCATGGTCTTCATGGCCGCGGCACTGGGTTGCTGGGCCCTGGCAGGAACAACTTCAAGCTTCTATTCGGATAAATACTTGTCAATTCCCCATACGGATGCTATGTCATGTGCACCTACAAAGGAGTCACCGAAACATGCAGACTGTGAGGGTAATTGATATTGTCGGAGGTACGAACTATTCGGAGGGATCAGACGAGCACAGATGCGGACGCGCTAACAAAGGACAAAAAGAGTCTATTAATAGTAGGATTGCACTATATACTGAGTGTAGGGTAACGAGGATTATCAAAAGTGCAAACTATCCGGAGCGATCAGACGAACTGGGGCTGCCCATAGGCCAAGGAGCCAAAGGTCTGCCTTTCTTTATCCTGGGCCGATCCAATCTCTGATTTATACTCGATGCGTCCGAATCCACGTTATTCACATCTACGGAACGAGGATCCCGGACAGCGAGAGTACTGTAAACGGATGGTCAGAAGACGAGCTAGGTCGATCGTATCAATACGGGTCTTACCTTGCGCCAGGCCTACTTCTCGCGATTTGCAACGGCAATACGCTGCCAAGGGTCACAGTTTTGGCAGCTCCTGCGTCCGTCGACCGTTGTCTGGCTGCCAGTGGTCGAGGCGTGCTCTCCTGCTCTTCACCGCTGTCGAGCCACCCTAGCGGTTTCCCTCGTTCTCGTGCTGCGGCGGGCTTGATGCTGAACTGCGCGTCCGGGACAACGCTCCGCTCCCTCGTTCCGTTCCTCCTACTGGGCTTGAACTTCGGGCTACCGAACAAGCCCATCGAGTCGCTGTCTGAGTCGTCTAGCTGTGGCGTTGCCCTGACCGCCCGCGTAACCTTCTTTGCAGTGCGCACAGACCGCCTAATTGTCTCGCTGTCCACAGACATTGCGTCCGTCTCCGACTCGCCCGTGCCCGTTCCCAGCCGCTGACTCGTCCGCCGGCGTGTCCCGCTCCCCACGTTCGCCTCC
Organism: Leccinum boreale; assembly: GCA_038092235.1. Lineage (NCBI taxonomy): Eukaryota > Fungi > Basidiomycota > Agaricomycetes > Boletales > Boletaceae > Leccinum > Leccinum boreale. The sequence continues at coordinate 3,178 of JBBPPX010000577.1, forward strand.
GACGCCTCCCCAGTCTCTTCCGCCCTTTCCTGCGCACGTCCCTTGCCTTGCCGTGGTTGCCGCGCTCGCTCCTTCGCCTTCTCCCGCCGACTCTCCAACGCCTTGGCGCGCTGTGCAGCCCGCTCCACGACCATCATCTCTTTCTCAACCTTTTCTTCCTCCGCGAGCTCCTTTCGCCGAGCTCTGGCACGTTCCATGACGATCTTATCCGCGACGCCCATCTCGTCGTCGTCATCGGATCCGCCAGTGCCTTTACGTTTGTTCTCACTCGTGTCTGGGAACATGGCGACGCCATATTGTGCGCTCTCGCGCAAGGTCTCGATGGCATCTTCGATCTCGAGGCCAAGATCTTGCGCAATGAGACGAACACCTGTCTCGGGTACGAGAACGCGCTGGATGAATTCAGCAGGTGTGAGCGGCGCGATGAGAGACGCGTCGAACGTTGTCGGCGGAAAGAGATCGAATAGCGTTTGATGTATGATGACGGAGCCCTGCTCACCATAGCTACGACGAAACATCGGCTTTTAGATAGGCTGCGAAAAAGGAAAACGTACTAGCCCGGCTGAGTCTTTTCGAAGCTCGCGAATTGGCCCTTGACGCCAGCTACCGCACGACTGCCCTGCTTCTTGACCTCCTTCTTGACTTCGCCCCAGAAGACGCTCTTACTCCTGGGCCCCTTATCAAGATCAAGGTCTTCCGCGTCGCTGACATCATCCTTGTCCAAGATGATGGCTTCCAACTTGTCCTTCATTTTCTTGACTCTGGCTGGAACTTGATTAAAATCAATCGTCTTTGGCCAACCTTTCTTCTCTGCGATCGGTAGCTGGCGCGATTCGAAACGATGTCGTTGACAGACAGATATGTAAATCGTCATGGGTGCTCTCAAAGCACCCCTATTTCTCGGACGCGGATCTGAAACCGACTTTTTGCGTGCAGTGGTGAGCAGGTGTTGGAGTAGAGGCGTGGGGTGCGAAGGTAAATCCTCGTCACAATAGGGACACATCTTAGAAGGGTCTCGAGCGTATCCCAAGTCGACTATATGCGGTGGTTTAAAATGAGAATCGTCCGAAACTTTGGCAACTTACTGGAATCCTCTTCCATAGGCTCGTCCAGATGGTCGAGCATGTCAAGAACTCTGAAAAGGTTCAAAGAGGTGAAGGAGTGAGTAGGTTCAAAAGTGAGGATTAAGAAGACGCACCCCAAACACAAATCTTTGTGCTTTTTCGGGCTGCGTCCCTGTTCGGCACTAGTGTCATCAGACGAGGTGCGCTTCGTGAAACTTGCGAGCACCTGAGAACTCATGGGGAACGGCTTGGGACCGCTGAGCCTCACCGGCCCATCCGTCAAGTCGACATCGTCCTCGTCGGACGATTCTGCGCATACCTTACTCTTGCCTTTGCCCTTTGAAGAAGCGAGAGGAGACAAGTCAGGGAAGGACAATCCGCGAGAAACTTGTCTGGTTCCCAATGGAGAAGGAAGAGGGATCGGCTTGGGCGCATTTACGAACGTCCCGGAGCTTGATATGGTATTCTTTTTGGCCCTGGTGGGGGAAGCATCACCGCTCCGTGCGCCGTCGGAAACGTTTTCCTTTGCCTGCAGGGACATGGGGAATTCCTGTGGTTCCCGGCGAGAGAACGAAGCATGAGGTGGTTTCTTGGTTGTTCGTTTATTGTCCATGGTTACAGGCTGTTCGGGTGACTTGGTGCGTAGCGGTAAGTCGCGTTTCTGCTGTGCAGGGCGTGGTGTGGATTCCGGACTGACATTCCGCTTTTGAACGGAAACGACGTATGGCCGAGGGCGGGGGCGAGGTTTAGGGGGTGATTGGGGAATTTTCTTGACTGACGGAGGAGGCTGTTTGGAAACGGAAGAGTCCTTTCCATCACGGAACCGACGAGCAGGAGATTGCGTGGTAGAGGGGGCACTTTGACGCTTCAAAAACGCCTCGGAGGACTTCTGTCGCGAGGATGGACCGGAGGGCGGGGGACCATCGACAATCTCAATGTCGTCTGAGATCGGCTTGAATAGGTCTTGGGAGTCGTCAAGAGATGAAGACTGTGGTGGGCCTTCTGTTACGGAATCGGTCACATGGAGGTCTTTTTTGTTCTTCTTGAACCGGAGCCCCTTGACGGCATTGAGGGCCGACGGCTGGAAATCGGGGTGTGCAGGGAGATCAAAACCGTTGACGCGTATTATTTCCACGTCATCGAAGGAGGTGGTTGACTCCTTTCCCTTAATGACGCGCTTAGAGGACGAGGTCGCGTTGGCGTCGTCCATGGAATTCTGAGAGGAGAGCAAAAGCTCGTCATCGCTCTCGTCGTCCGGAACGCTCGATGGTGCCCTTCGCTGTATGTTTGGTCGCGTTACAGTAGATTTGAACTTGCTCTTGGAGGCTTTTCCATACTTGACCTGCGGCTTGGGCAGGCCGAAGGAGCTGCCGAGGTTATGGAAACCCTGTCCTTCGCCGGGTTTTATGGCGACTGGACGGTGAGGCATGCGATGAGAGGGGTCTGAGAAGGGATCCTTTTGGAGTGTCTCGTTCCTGAGCTGTTCCATGGAAGCGACGACAAAGTGCTCGAAGGTTCGGTCGCCGCGTGCTTCGAATGGATGTGACGGTGTTTGTTGTGGTTTATTTAATTTCGAGGGTGTTGCCACACAGAGCCAAACAACAGCGAATTCCCGGCCCGTGTGACCGACGTTATAAGCTATATATTGACCACGACGCGAACAAGATTGATATTCTTGATCTCGGGCATTTTTGGACGCTGATGGATTCGCAGATTAGATCTGGATTTTGGTTGGCGCTTCCCGGGAACGCGGGGAGCGAAGAAGTCCTAGAAGTCCTAGCGGTCGGCTCATTAAGAACTTCGACCCGGGTCAAAGTTGACCATGCTGTGAACTTCGCCACTATAAAAACGTGTACTCGTTCCCATCCTGCCCTCTTTGTCGTGCCCGACAATGTCCCTGCCCTCCCTGCCCTCCTCACTGCACGGCTCAGACGCGACTCTCCTGGTATACTCACTTTTCGGCTCTCCTCGTCGTCGCTCACGTTCTTCACAGGTCGAGTTCGAGGACGGAGACCCTCGCAACCCTGCCAACTTTTCCAATGCCAGAAAATGGAGCATCACGATTACCGCCTGTGCCTTCACTGGCATCTCCGGTCAGTTTCTCTCCGTTCCCGCTGCCACTGACGCCGATTTCCTTTTCAGCCGCTGCTATCTCGACCTACACATTGGGCATGCCAACGATGGTCAGCGACCTTGGTTGCTCCACCTTTGCGGCAACTGTCGGCCTTAGTGTATACCCTTTGGGGTTTGGTCTAGTTCCCCTCCTCACCTCTTCCTTATCGGAGGAGTTCGGCCGTTTCCCTCTTTACATCGTGACAACCTTCCTATTTGCGCTGATGCATGTCATGACCGCCCTGCAAGTTGTTCCCCACACGATCCTCCGTGGCTACGCTGACCCGCACTGCAGAGCTCCGAACATAACCACTGTGATCGTCGGTCGCTTCCTCAGCGGCTCGTTCGGATCGACAGGTGCAACTCTCGTCGGAGGCACAATTGCCGATGTATGGAAGCCCGATGAGTGATTATCCATCCCTCCCGGCTTAGCCATCATCGAATCTCGCTCATCCTCACAGGCGTGGCTTCCCCATGGCACTCTTTGCCGTTGCTGCTTTGGGCTCAACCGGTCTCGGATCGATGCTCGCAGGATGGATCGAATCTAACAACCACCTCGGCTGGAGGTGGATCCAATGGATCTCCGCCATGTAAGTCGGCAGAGTCCCTCGAGATCAACCGGGACACGACCAGTCCACATTAGCGTCAGCGGTGTATACTTTCTCTGCGTTCTGCTATTCTTGTCAGAGACGCGCTCCGATATCATTCTCACTCGCCTTGCGCGCAAAATGAGAAAAACAAAACAAGATGATCGGTACCGCGCCAAAGCCGAAATAGACAAGCGTAGCCTCTTCACCCTGATCAAGATATCCAGCATGCGTCCGATAAGTGCGTGTTACCTCCTGCATACTTGACCGCGCTGACGTCTCGCCAAAGGTCTTCTCTGTACTGAACCCACTGTTCTAAGTTTTAGTGTAGGATCTCTTCTTTGTTCGCTTCTCTCGCCTGATGGTTAGACCCAAAGCTCTGGATCGGTTTCACGTGGGGCGTCTTGTTTTGTTTCCTCGAGTGAGTGGTCGTTCGTGCCCACAGTGTACTCACCTCTGACGTCGCACAGCTCAATTGCTGGGGAAATGGAGTCCATCTACGGCTTCACCGTCGGCGAGAGAGGATCAGCATACATTGCTATCACGTCCGCATCGCCTCGATCCTGTTTGTATATATCCACTGACCTCTTTTGATAGCATCGGGAGTATCCTTGGGTGGTTCGCAAACATGTACCAGGAGACACTGTACAGGTGTGCTCCTATCGTTTTGCGTCACCAGCAAGAGTGCTGAGACCATGACGAGGAAATACGTCGCGACGAAAGGTCCGGAAGCGCGGCTCTGTATTTCCCTCGTCGCCGCCATCTTGCTTCCTGTCGGTATGCTCATCTATGCATGGACGGCGAGACCGTCCATCCACTGGATCGCACCTCTCATTGGTCTGACGGTGAGTCTCCGTGGTTGCCTTCTGCAACTGAGCGTCATGCGCATTCATAGGTCTTCATACTTGGGGCAATCATCATTTATCAAGTGGTCTTTGTCTACCTTGCCGACTGGTATGTCACCGCCATCGATAGTCGCAAGATAGTAAGACTGATAGCGAATTCGTCGCAAGCTATGGACCTTATGCATCGTCTGCCCTGGCAGGCCAAAGCATGTGCCGTGCGTATACGCGTTCGACCGTTATCTCCTTTCGGCTGAACGTGTTCTACACTTCGTTTTTGGGTTTGATTTCGTACGGCGCTTCTCCGAACAGGAAACATTCTCGGAGCGGTCTTCCCTCTCTTTACGCAGCAGATGTACGACACGCTTACGTACAAATGGGCGAACACGTTGTTCGCACTCATATCGGTGGCTCTCATTCCCATCCCTTTTGTGAGTCTTTTATCCTTCTTCCTTCCTTTTTCTCCCGTGGTACATATCGTACGCATCGGCATTCTGGTGGCGTTGCCACGCTGTTGTTAAATATCCCTGCCACCGACACGTGTGTTCTGAACGCGTCTCATGCATCATATCACAGATACTCTTCGTCTACGGAGCTGAGATTCGAAAACGGAGCCGAGTCTTGAGAAAGATGCTCGCGTTGACGGAGCAAAAGCAGAGCTCGCTCGAGGACGAAAAGACAAGTTCGGAAGATTCGGTGTGAGAAAGAGATGGGGAGGACGGGGCTGGTTCCCGTCCCTCCGTCCCCACCAGAACGCTCAGGCTGCAATGCTGTGTGCTGCATCCCGTCGTTTTCCTTTTCCTGTTCATCATTCCTCGCCCCGTGCGCTTGTGATAGCGTTTCTGGTCTCACTCTCGTCATGAGATCACATCGGCCCTTTGTAATGCCGATTCTTCCTGGTTTCTTCCGCGCGCTCGCATGTGCCCGCACGATGTCATCCAATGCCTATGCCGCACCATGCCACATATATCCATCCCCGCGTCATCTTTGACCACGCGCCATACTATTCCTGTCATCCATCCCAGGGTTGACGCGGCGGCCGTCCCTCTCTCTATTAATGACCAGGCTCTCGTCTTCTCTTGGATTCCTGGACATCCCCGTCGGTCCTCCATGCACCGCGTTCAAGTTCGTTCACTGTCATCATCACGCTTCAGACGCCACCATTATACGCCACTTTTATCGATCGATAATCTATGATATTGATCAGCGATAGACGTTCATATTTATACTTATGTTCCCCTTTGCTTGGCTTTTGCTTCACTTGATTTGTGTTTTCGCCTTTCTCTTGCTTCCCATGCGCGTTCGATTTGAACGTGCGCTCACCGGTTAAAATGGGAGACGGCATCTTTAGCCGTGCGTGTCGAAGTCGATTTCTTCTGTTTTAGCGATGTCACCGTGTCCGCCCCGCGGTGCGTAGACCTATTGCTTGCACTTGCCGGTCAACTGGATTTTTGACGGGCCGATTGAGTCGCACTGATCTCTTTGTACAGACGTCCGTTTGTAATTACCTGGGGTCCTGGTTCCTTCGTGGTACATACGTGACGCGTTCGAGGTAGAAGCACAGTACATAGTACTCGGAAGTTGGAAGCTGGAAGCTGGAAGTAAAACGAAGAAGGAAAAAGGAAAAGGTCGAAAAAAGAAGTGTGATTTCCTCGGACACAACGTGCCACTCCACAAATAGATCCAGAAAGCGTCTTTCCCTACATAGATTGCAGACAGGCCACTAGGGCCCGGGAGGGCCGTCCCGCCGAACGAACGGTGAGCGGGTGACACTTCAATTAGGCCCCACGTGGAGGCCGACCGTCGACATCGACGTCGACGCCTGCATCACGATCGCGTTCCCTTGCCAACGTGTCCCCCCAGTGACGCACCTCGGGGTGCTGCAAATACGGAAGACTGCTGTCAAAGAAGCCTTGCAAATCGCCCCGGTCGCGATCGTGCGCTTTTTCGTATTCGCGGGCTGTATTGTCTCGACGAAGGATACCCATATATACATACACGTGGCAGATGGCAGCGCAGTGGCAGATCCCCGAAGTGAAGTTGAAGTGCATTAAGACAATGTGACGTCAGCGTTCAACGCCCATGACGAAAAAGTGAGGGGACGTACCCTGGAGTGCCATCTCGAGTCGATCGAGATCTGTCGATTCAATCATGCGTCAGAAAACGTCCGCGTGGTGGCTGCAGGAGGAGCGCATACGTGCCTTTGACGAACTTGGCCTCAGGGGTCGTGCCCGCTTCGTATTCCTGTCCGTAGAAGGAGCCACGAGGGGAGGAAGCACGATTTAACACGATCCTCGTGCCGTCGTTGAGCAACTAGAACGAACCTCCCATAACGCCTCGATACGCATGGCTGCTGGACTAGCGTGCATCATCTCGTGTATAAAGTTGTGCATCGCTTCCTGTGGGCGGACACGGTCGAATTTTCAAGTGGCTCGATGCAGAAAGTACAACGTACCGCTTCGAGGCGGCGTTTCTCCTCCTTCGAGATGCCCTCACGAGGGGTGATGTCCCCGACTAACGAGTCGACATAGACTTCCGAGTTGTTGCAAGCATTTCTAAACCCAACCCACCTTGTGCCTCCGCGAGATCGTGCACGACGCACATCATCACACACCTGACACACCGGGTCGAACATATCCAGACGCAAGAGAGCATAAAAACACACTGACTTGGACACATCGAGCGTCGAGTCGGATGTGCACATGGCCAGCATTGCCATGCGGTACATGTGGTCGGAGATGCTGGGCGATCGATGTGGGCGACAGGGCGATACGGAACCGATCTGGACGTACCTCTCCGCATTTGGGACCTGAAGAGGAGGTTGGTGGTGAGCTATGATCGGGTCAACCGAAGATTCCTTACGTTGAAGTCGATCCAACCCGTCCGTTTTTGGGTCTGTGTTGGGGTGAGCGTCGACGTGCGTCAGGCCTGATGTTCTGTCATTACCTTGAGCCTCTCGAGGACGTGGAAAAACGCGAGTCTGTCCACGTCCACGTCTCCAGTGGGCTTGTACAGCGGTGGAAAGGTGCGGTTGGTGATCATAGTTATTGAAGCTGCCAGATCTGATCCCGATAGATAAGATAATACAAGCTTATGATACTTTTGCAGACGAGCCGACCGCTGCCCTGCGTCTCTTCGTGCCTCGTCTTATCTCGATCAAATCAGCCTCGATCTCGGTGTCCTTGCACGACGCCAGGAATCCGATACTCTTTCCTAACCCTCCAACGCCGATCATGCCTTGGTGGGTTCCTCCGCCCTTGTTGCGTCTTCGGTTCCCATTGGTTAGGCCACCCCCGGCCCCTGATGCGGCGTGGCCATTAGTCAGGGTAACTGCAGTGAGCGGGAATGGGAATGGAGAGGGTATCTCGTCGACAGATAGCGAGTGTGGGTTCGTCAGAGGCCCAGAAGTGATGGGCGTCGTGCTTCCGTTCCCGAGACCAATCGCACCACTGCCGAGTGGCGTCGGGGGAGGGGAGGTGCCGATCTTGTTGCGCAGCTTGCGGGTGATGTGGGTACGGGTCTGAGAGTCGAGAGAGACGTCTGCAAGGCTCGTCAGACGGTGCTTGCAAGGGGACAGGGTGGAAT
>JBBPPX010000578.1:0-11360 GCA_038092235.1 Leccinum boreale
CTTCTTCGACTCTTACCACCACTGTCAAGTCTCTTCAGCTGTAGCTCTCTCAACTCCTCAACACTCTAGTGAGTATCTCCACTAGAACATTGCCCCTCGTTGCCCTCGCTGCGCCCCATTGTTAGCCGCTCTCCTCTTAAGGATACGAGCATAGCCTTTCAATAGTTCCTTACCTACTGGGTTCGCAGCTCGCTTGCCCCAAGGGCTCCAGTGTTTCGGGCCGGAAAGCCTGGCAGGCTTTCACCCATTCTTCCCCGTCTTAGTCACATCCTGTCTCCTCAGGCTTGTATATACACAATTCCATAATGTATATACACCTTTTCCCTGTGCTACAGAATGCTCGAAATTCACGGATAGCCTTCTAGGCGAGTGGCGGCACGCCACTCTCGTAGAATATAGTCCGTGCATGAGTCAGCGAGGTGGCGCGAGTCTTTTCTCTCTCGCCACCTCGCGACATAGCATAGCTCTAGCCTATTGCTACTCTGCCCTTCTTTCTCGCACCCACCCTCCTCTCCCTTCTTCGCCACGTCCATCCCTCAACGTCGCCAGCGCTACCTCTCCCTCTGTCCGTTGCACTTCGCTACGCCTTTGGTTCCGCGACAGCGCTTGCTCGGTGTGTCCCACCCACCCTCGCAGCTCACTCGCCCCAAGGGCTCCAGTGTTTCGGGCCGGAAAGCCCGGCAGGCTTTCGCCCATTCTTCCCCGTCTTAGTCACATCCTGTCTCCTTGTATATACACAATTCCATAATGTATATGCACCTTTTCCCTGTGCTATAGAACGCTCGAAATTCACGGAACAGGGTTACTGCCGTAACTGCGTGAGAATGGATGAACGTGCACATGTATGCCCGGCGGCGATAAAGGCGTGCTGTGAGTGAACGACCCAAACATTCTCTTTGTACTTGAACCAGAACCAGTATGATTTCCAAGTTGCACTTTTGGAAGAGGAATGGTGAGTAGTACATAGGCAAGGCCATTGATGAACGGGGCTGACGAGAGCAGCAGAGCCGAGTAGGGCCGACAGCCCACTTCCCTTGGACGCTGGTCAGCAGGTGCGAGCATCGGTGACCAACGAAAGAGAGTTACTGACGAATGCTCAGGTATCGAACGGAAAAAGTTCCACCTCCAATGTCGCAACTAACGCGAATCCGATCGAAATCGTTGCTCAAAATGCGATAAATTCGGTCGCTTTTCTTGCTGATGGGCAACATGTCGTGAGCGGGGGAAAGGAAAATAAAATCCGACAATGGCGAGTGGAGGATGGCAAGGAGGTGGGGAAGCCAATGAACGCTGGGAGTTCAATTTGGGCAGTCACACAAGATGGCAGGTGGACCGTGTGCGGGACGAAGAGCGGCCGAGTGACGATTCTGGATTCGACAAACCACAAAAAGGTGGTCGAGTTCAGAGCACACGACGATTGGGTGCGTGCGGTGGACATTTCAATAGATGGGACGAAAATCGCGACAGGAGGAGATGACAAGAAGCTCAGTGTCTGGTCGTTTTCCGATGGCCAGCGACTCCTTGGCCCATTCAAACACGACTGGTCTAGTGTGGCTGCAGTAAAGTTCTCGCCCGACGGACGACGCATCGCTACTGTCACGTGGAATCACGTTCGCATCTACGAGGGCAGCGACGTCCTCGCAGACTTTTCAATCTCCGTCGTTTCTGTCAGCGGATCCCTCGCCTGGGCCAGCGACTCCAACCGCCTCTTTGCCTTGTCATACGACAGCAACATTTACTGTCTCGACGTGTCCACCAAGAAGTCGCTCGCGAAATGGCGCATTCACAGCGACGACACACCAAGCTGTATCGCACTGGCATGCAACGACACAGTCATCTTAGCCTCCGCTAATTCGTCGCTCTCACTGTGGGACACTACGACACATCAACAAATCGGGGACGTCATCCACCACTCCCATCACATCTCGTACATGGCCATCTCACCAAGCTACGACATTGCAACCGCTGGAGGTCACAACGTCACGCTGCGGAATCTTTACGACATCCTTCCCTTATCCTACTGGTCGGACGATGCGAGTAACGCTACTCATATATAAGATCACGTCCTTATTAATTTGTCCTTAGGCGCGCTTGGAGCAAGAGATACGTCACTTGAAGATCGAAAAACCAAATATATACAACCTGGTTATGACTCTCCGTGCCAGGGATGCGCGTCAAAGTGGGCTTATTATCTGAATCACTCCGCTGTGCTGATATCCATGTCTACCAGAGGACGATATAACGAATCTCGAGATATCTGTTCAAGAACTACGTGACCAGCTTGCTACATCCAACGAGGAAAAGACAGGCCTCGATAAAAAAATCAAGTCCCTTCTCACACATAATGAATCCTCGGGTGCGTTCTCTCCACTTTCCACTCCACTTCGTTGACAGTCCCCTTTATTAGATCGCAAAATCACCCATCTCGATGAATCTGATAAGGAACTCTGCAGCGTACTTGTGGCATCTGAAGGTTCAGTCGATCGATTGACCCAGACCATCAGCGCACTACGCGCAGACGTAGATCCACCTGGAACGAACTCAGGTGCGTTTTGGACCATCCACCACTGAACGGCTCTCTGACCCATTTACAGTATCCATTGCGCGAATAAACGAGCTGGAGATTACCACTCAAGAACTCGGAAACCAATTCACCACATACAAACATGCCCTCAGTGTATATGACAAGAAGCACAAGTGCGAAACATTGTACGCCGATGGTCGCATATATGATGCTGCACAGCATATTGCGAACGAGGATATGTGGCATAATGAACTAGTCGTCCATTGTCATTGGCTGAAAGGTGAGCTTGTGAATCTTGTCCTAGAATAGTATATTTAATCCCTACCATAAGACTTTACCCACCGATGCACGTCAAGGCTTCGGAAGATCGGAGATGAGGCGTCAAGTTCCAAGAAACACGACGAGGCTCTTTCAGCTTACTCCACTGCCTTGTCGCTTACTCCCTCACATCCGGAAGATGTGCTGACGGGATGGGCGGCAAATATCAATGACATCATAGTCAAATGCTGCAAGGCGCGAGTAGGCTTGTTGGAGGATGAACTCGTACATACCACCCAGGTATGAATTGATCTCCATGGCAGACCCAGTTGATGGCGCTGACTGTATAATCAGATCATTGAACTCGACCCATCGAACTACAAAGGGTTGAAAAAGAAACATACGGTATTATACAGCCTAGGGCGTTACAAGGAAGCATTCGACGCATTTGAGATGATGCTGTCGAGGATGGAGAATTCACTCGACCCACAAGTTCGGGGTGAGTCGTTCTCGTTCATGTTGTGCATATGACGTGGGCTGATTTTGTGTCGACAGCCATGCGGAATTGTTATCTCGATACGACTCCAATGATTCGCCAGGTCGTCGAGCAGACCATCCATGATATACCCCGAGCACTGATTGACACCACTACTGGTCGTCTCTGCGATAAGGCAATGCAAGCGGCAGCTTTCGAACAGGCCCCCATATTCAATGAGTTGCGGTCTTTCATGACCACCCGCGACCGGCTCGATCTTGCACGCATTCAGAGGGAGGTGAAGAAGTTTTATGAATATGTGATGTTTTCGCATCGGTGGCAACCACCTGAACCATCATTCCAAATGGTCGAGAATGCCGTTATCTATGGACTAGAACCCACATCCCCCACGATCGACAAACTCATCAACTTCTGCAATCTCGTGCAGTCTCGGCACTTCCGGTGGGCATGGAGCGACACGTGCTGTGTTAATCAGAGTGACAAGGGAGTTCAGCAAGAATCGGTCGTTGCTATGTTCCAGTGGTATTGTCATGCGGCACCGACAATCGTCCATCTTCTCGGAGTTTTCTCGGAATCGCAGGAACCCGGGTCTCTGTGGAAGAGCATCTGGAACACGCGCGGGTGGACATATCAGGAGTACGTCGCTTCAAGGGTCATCCAATTTTACACAGAAGATTGGAAGCCGTACCTCGGTCTGGAGATGTTCAATCACAAGGAATCGCCCATCATCCTCGCAGAGATGGAACAAGCAACCAAGTTTGCTACTCGGGCCCTCGCCACACTTCAGCCGGGGTTGACGAGGGTTCGCGAGAAGCTCTACCTCGCTTCAAAGCGCCAGACAACGCGGAAGGAAGATGTCGCATATTGTCTGTTTGGTATCTTTGATGTCGCACTCCCCGTCATATATGGCGAGGGAACGCGAGCAGTCCGTCGTCTTCTCGAGTACATCTTGACCCAATCGGGTAACGTCACACTTCTCTCCTGGACTCGGGCTGGAAAGTCGAGTAGTTGTGCCAAGAGCTACCTCCCTGCCGATCTCACTGTCTATGACCAGATTGAGCCCCCCCACGTCCCGCAACCGATCGAGACCGCCGAGATGGACAGGATGATCACGGCCTTGCAGTCGTCGTTACCCGACCCCTCGCTCGCCGTCCAGTTGTACGAACGACTATATAGCCTTCCTTCTCTTTCAATCCTCACTGGTCGACTCCACCTTCCTGGATTTGTTTTCTCCCTGACATCCCTCACCGCTATCGCAGCGAAACGTGGATCGGACTCGATCATTCAAGTTTATCATGCCACCGCGCCCATCCTTGGCGACGTACGGATCGAAACCACTGATGACTTGATCGGAATGCACGGCTTGGTCCTCGTTCACCCCTGGATCAGTCCCTTTGTGGACAGGGATTTCTCCGGCGGGGCTGCTCAGTTTGATCTAGCGATGCGCGCCTTACGGCTGGTCGTTCGACTGAAGCAGCCGTTTGGTGCGCTGTTGCTTTCTTCGCCGGAGCGCCTGCTGTACAAACGTGTCGCGACGGACAGTTTTATCAAGGTTCAGATCCGGGCAGAGACGCCGTTGGAGGAGTTGATGGACAGCGTGCGTATAGTCGACGTGCAGTAATCGTGGATTGTTATTCGCGTTAGTTATTGTGTACAATGGACTCCTTTATATTCTCCTCTGGACCTAGCAGTATCTTCACTTTCGGAGTGACTTTCAAACAATATTTTTGTCGTGACTGTATGGTGCCGATATGAGCTTTTCATTCTTTCGTTGTACTTCTCATGTCTCGTCGTCGTCACTTGTAATGCAGAGAGCTAACGTACGTCGACTATCCACCCGCCCTTTCGTGCTGCCACCCAGACCCGGTTAGGCCAGCTAAACGAGTTCATAGACGCGCACGCCAGGAACCTGCTCTTGTCCGACAGACTGCTGGCTAAGAATTGTCCGATCCAGTGGTGGGATCCGATCGCGCTCGATGTACTCGCACAGATCCTCCGTCTATACACCAATGCGATACGCGTGGAGCTCAACGCTGTGTTGTCCGTCCTTCCGTTTGTGTGCTGGAGGGAAGAAGGGATGATGCGCCACTCTGACCACTAGCCAAAGGTGCGCTCGTGTGAAGAGGCGCTGAAGGATCTAGAGGGGCTGCACAGCGTGATCGTATTGTACCTCTGGCTGTCGTTTCGCAACCCGATGCCATTTTACGACACGGACGAGGCGTATGCACTCAAAGCTCGTGTGGAGCGTGCGCTAGAGTGGTGTCTCCGGCAGGCTTCGCGTGAGCACGAATACGGGAGGAGGGTGTTTCCGATGCTCTGACGCGCTCGGGGGAAGACATATCGGCATCGACGAAGGGCGAGCGTGGGTGGGAGAGATTTGGTGGTAGGGTGGCGGCTGCGGAGACGGTTGGGGAGAGTTCGGGGCGGTAGCTTGAAAGGATCTCATTTGTGTTATATCCTCGTATGGATATCGATATTGCTCCTCTTTGATGCTCGTCCTGAAAGCTTTGGTCTAACAAGTTAAAGCCCGTTCGCACTAAGCAAAGGCCACTCTCAGAACCTGCCTTGGTGAACCATCATCTAAGTCGTGATTTCCTCGTTAAAAAAGCACGACCAAAAAGCGACGACACGTGCGCATAAAGGCGAGCAAGAATTCGGCGATATGTGAGGTTGTAGTGAATCAGCAAAGTAAAGTCGACTCACAAGTCACCCGGGAGCCGCCACCACAAAAGATTATGTCACTTCCTTTGTGCTGCGGTCGTGGCTGCTTCTCCCAGCACACCTGAAATTGATTCCTCCCGCTCGATATGTAAAAAGGGATACCACCCTACGTGCTGCATCCATACCATATATTACCAATCGTTTCTCACTTCCGCGCTCTGTGTTCCTCTAGAATGTTGAACATGCCTCATACCCATACCGGCGGTTTTTCAGAATGATCGGCGTCGTTGAAGGGAAGGTGGTTTGTGACAATGTGCGTGTGTGATGAGCGCGTGTCGAGTCTGAGCGCTCAAGGGTCAGTACGTTTGGGGCACACAATCGGAAGGAGGATCAACGAACGGGTACGATAGGGAAGAATTGCTTCTTGAGTACGCCAGTCGAAGTTGGTCTACAATTCAGGGAATTATGTTACTAGCTCAGTTCTCTGAGATAACAATCAGACAGTGAAGCCTGGCTTCATGGAGAACATCGGACGAAAAAATGTCGGAACGAGATGAGAGAAACTGACCTCAAATTCTTGATTGATAGGTGGGTTATCTTGCTTAGACCGTCGAGAAAACCACGAGCACAATAGCGATGGCACGTGCAAGTGAAGGCGAGAGCGCCCAGGGCACAGGGTAACTGCGTGAGAGTGGATGAGCGTGCACGTGTATGCCAGGCGATAGAGACGTGCTGTGAGTGAACGACCCAGACATTCTCTTTGCACTTGAACCTGAACCAGTATGATTTCCAAGTTGCACTTTTGGAAGAGGAATGATGAGTAGTACATAGGCAAGGCCATTGATGAACGGGGCTGACGAGAGCAGTAGAGCCGAGTAGGGGGGGAACAGCCAACTTTCCTTGGACGCCGGTCAGCAGGTGCATGCATCGGTGACCAACGAAAGAGAGGTACAGACGGATCCTCAGGAGACAAATGGACAAGGCTCCTCCACCAATGTCGCAACTGACGCGGATCCAATTGAAATCGTTGCTCAAGATGAGATAAATTCGGTCGCTTTTCTTGCCGATGGGCAGCATGTCATGAGCGCGGGAAAGGAAAAGAAAATCCGACGATGGCGAGTGGAGGATGGCAAGGAGGTGGGGAAGCCAATGGTCGTTGAGAGTGCTATTGTGGACCTTGCAGTCACACAAGATGGTAGGTGGATCATGGGTGGGACGAAGAGTGGTCGAGTGATGGTCTGGGATTTGACAAACCACGAAAAGGTGGTCGAGTTCAAGGCACACAACGATTGGGCGCGTCCGATGGACATTTCAGCAGATGCGACGAAAATCGCAACAGGAGGGTGTGACTATACGTTCAGTGTCTGGTCGTTTTCCGATGGCCAGCGACTCCTCGGCCCCCTCAAACATGACCGCTATGTGGCTGCAGTAAATTTCTCTCCCAACGGACGACGCATCGCTACTGCCACGTGGTGTCACGAATCCGTTCGCATCTACAATGGTAGCAACGTCCTCGCAGACTTTCCAATTCAGGTCGGCTCGGAAATCAACCAATCCCTCGCCTGGGCCAGCGACTCCAACCGCCTCTTTGCCTTGTCCAATGACGGCAATATTCACTGTCTCGACGTATCCACCAAGAAGACGCTCGCGAAATGGCGCATTCACAGCGACGACAAACCAAACTGTATCACACTGGCATGCAACGACATGGTCATCGCGGCCTCCGCTAATTCGTCGGTCTCATTCTGGGACCTTAAGACACATTAATAAATCGGAGACGTCGTTCACTACTCCCACTTCATCTCGTCCATGGCGATCTCACCGAGCTGCACAATTGCGACAGCTGGAGGCAGAGTAATGATGTTGTGGAATCTTCATGACATCCTTCCCTCACCCTACCGCGACATTGTGAGTAATGTTGCCCGTGCAAGATCCTGTCCTTATCAAATTGTCCTTCGCTGCTCCAGGTACGTTGGGAGCGAGAAATCCGGCGCGACCCATCGAACTACGAGGGGTACACAAGGAAACATGCGGTATTACATGGCCTAGGGCGTTACAAGGAGGCATTCGACGCATTTGAGACGATGCTGTTGAGGATGGAGAAATGATTACCCGCGATCAGCTCGACTGTGCACGCATCGAGCAGGAGGTGGAGAAGTTCTATGAATATGTAATGTTCTCACACAGGTGGCAGCCACCCGAGCCATCGTTTCAAATGGTCCAGAATACCCTAATCTATGGACTCCCTGCATCCCCACGAACAACAAACTCGTCACCTTTTGCAAGCTCGTCAAGTCTCGGCGCTTCCGGTGGGCATGGGGTGATATGTGTTGTGTTAACCAGAGCGACAGGGGAGTTCAGCAAGAATCGGTCGTTGCCATGTTCCAGTGGCATTGTCACGCGGCGCTCACGATTGTCCATCTTCTCGGTGTTCACTCTAAATCGCAAAGAAAGGGCTTTTTGTGGAAAAGCATCTGGAACACTCGTGGATGGACATACCAAGAGTACGTCGCATCGAGACCAACGACGACTTGGTCGGAATGCACGGCTTGATGATCATCCACCCCTGGATCAGTCCCCTTCTGGACAGGGATTTCTCCGGCGGGGCTGCTCAGTTTGATCTAGCCATGCGTGCCTTACGGCTGGTCGTTCGACTGAAGCAGCCGTTCGGTGGGCTGTTGCTTGCTTCGGAGGGGCGGGTGCTGTACAAACGTGTCGCGACGGACAGTTTCATCAACGTTCAGATCCGGGCAGAGACGATGTTGGAGGAGTTGATGGACAGCGTGCGTACGGTCGAAGTGCAGTAATCGAGTCGTGAATTGCTATTCGCTTCGATCAATGTGTACTATGGACTCCTTTATATCCCTCTCTGGACCAATGACTATCCCCACCTTCGGAATGCCTTTCAAGCCATATATATGTCGTAACTGTGTGGTGCCGACATGAGCCTTCCATTCTTTCGTTTAACTTGTCTTGTCTCGTCGTCACTTGTAATGCAGAGAGCTAACGTACGTCGACCATCCGCCCGCCCTTTCGTGCTGCCACGCAGACCCGGTTGAGCCAGCTAAGCGAGTTCATAGACGTGCACGCCAGGGATTTGCTCTTGTCCGACAGACTGCTGGTTAAGAATTGTCCGATCCAGTGGTCGGATCCGATCGCGCTCGATGTACTCACGCAGATCCTGCGTCTATACACAAATGCGATATGCGTGGAACAAGGCGCTGTGTTGTTGGTCGCTCCGTTTATATGTGTTGGAGAGGGCAGAAGGGAAGATGCGCGACTCCGACCACCAGCCAAAGGTGCGCTCGTGCGAAGAGGCGCTGAAGCATATAGAGAGGCTGCACAAGGTGATCGTATTATAACTCTGGCTGTCGTTTCGCAACCAGAGGCCATTTTACGACGCGGAAGAGGCGTATGCGCTGAAGGCTCGTGTAGAGCCTGCGCTAGAGTGGTGTCTCTGGCAGATGTCTTCGCGTGCCCACGGATTGGGGGAGAGGGTGTTGCAGATGCTCTGACGCGGTCGGGGAAGACATATCGGCATTGACGAAGGGCGAGGGTGGGTGGGAGAGATTGGGTGGCGGGGGTCGCGGAGAGTGCGGGGCGGTAGCTTGAGGCGTTGAAGAGGATCTCATGATAGGTACCTTTTATATATATCCTTGAACAATGGATATCTCAACGCTTCGGCCTAAAAGTCAATGCCTACTCGCACTAAGCAGATTCCACGCCTTCGTGAACGATCGCTCTGTGAGAGAGAAGAGGAAGATGGGGAAGTCTAAGACCTAGGTCCCGGGACAGATTCAATGAGCTATATTATGGACACTGTAAGAGGAGAACGAATGGGAGGTGCGGAAAGAAATGGTGTGAGACTGTTTGGTGAATCGTACGTCGAAGGGGAGGCCAGACTTTCGGAGTGCATGGGGAGATCCGAGACGCGCCAGACTCGGCCAGAGTGAGCGCGGGGGACCAGAATTGTATGTAAGATGATTAGAGGAAGAGAAAAGAAGAGCATAAGGAGTACTCCCAACCTAGAGTTTGACAGAATTCGGGACACAACGGCAGCAATTTCTGCACCATGTTGCCCCTACTCGACATTGGCTGAATACTACTGGTATAGGAATGGGGTCAACTTTTCCCAGATTCAAAACAGAGAACAAAGGAGACGCCCACTCCTTCGGAGGCAGAATAGTAGGTGAATGACGCATGGTCCATTGTTGGTCGCGGAATCGTTACCAGTGAGAGTCAACTTTGCCTAATTTTCCGGCTTGTGTGATACAGCTTTCCGTGCTGCACCCCACGCATCACTTTCCGAATTCGTTGAAGGAGGCAAGTGCTCCTATGTTGCCTGTGAGGATGGCGTGAGCGATATCTGTCGCTCATATGAGTTTCACTAGCGAGAGGAATGATTAATGATCTGCTGACCGCGCATATAATCTGCCGAATTTATACCATTCCTGATTGATTGCTGACATGAACGAGGTGTTCTGACCGGTCACTCGTAAGGAGACCGGGGCATTTGAGCCAGTCAGTAACACGAGTATCATATCAGAGAGCATCGATTGAGAATTGGCCTCGTCCGGGAGAGGGAAGAAAACATGGATGTGCGAACTGATATATTATGCCTGTGAGATGGGTAAGTCTGTTTCGAACTGTACTCCGCACAAACAAAGGAACGAAACGGAAGGGAGAGATGATCGTTCAATATTCGATTATCATATGGAACGTGTTTTCAAAGAACATGCCTGCAAAGCGTGCTCTGTGTCTTCTAGGATATCGAACATGCATGACCGGTAGTTCGTCTTCAGGATGGACGTCGTTGAGGGGAGGAGGGTATGTGAGAATGCGTGTGTGGTGAACGCGTGACAAGTCTGTGCAGACGGCGTGTCCCCTGATGGTGTCCAAGGGTTATTAAATTTACCGCATACAATGGGAAAGATCAACGGTGTGGGAGAATTGTCTCTTGAGCATACCAGTCGAAGTTGGTCTACAACTCGGGAATTATGTTGCTAGCTCAGTTCTGCGAGTTAACAATCAGATAGTGACGTCGAAGCCTGGCTTCATGGATAACATCGGACGAAATAATGTCGACACGAGATGAGAGAAACCGACCTGGAAATCCTTGATTGATAGGTGGGTTATCTTGCTTAGATCGTCGAGAATTGAGAAAACCACGACCAGAATAGCGATGGCACGTGCGCATGAAGGCGAGCGCCCAGGGCACAGGGCAACTGCGTGAGAGTGGATGAACTTTGTGCGTGTGTATGCCAGGGGATAAAGGGGCGCTGTGAGTGAACGATCCAGACATTCTCTTTGTACTTGGACCTGAACCAGTATGTTTTCCGAGTTGCGCTCAAGGAAATGGAATGGTGAGTAGCGAGGTCATCGATGAACGAGGCTGACGAGAGTAGCAGAGCCGAGTAGGGC
>JBBPPX010000579.1:0-11353 GCA_038092235.1 Leccinum boreale
TACTCCCTGACTGTCATAGCATGAGAGCTGATTGCATCGAGATCGATGCTTTTGTTGGAGTTCAGAGAGGAAGGGTGTCTGGTGAGCGGAATGGCTATGCCACGCGCCTTCCTGTTTAATACAGGGTTCGAAATGGCTAGAGAAACCAGGCTTCCGGTGACTGCAAATATGGTTAACGTCACAAATCGCATTGTAGAAGAATGGAAAGGACTGGGGGTGAAACATCCACCTACGGACCTTAATAAAGCGAAGCCAACAGTAAGAATGATCATTTGTGGCCATCAGCGGTGGAAACAAACTTAATGATGTAGCGGTCAAAAGTTTGAAGTGTCAATCAAGCAACTACTAGTATCCCCGACTCACACGATCGCAGTGGGGGAGGGTTTTGGGCACAAACGTGCAAATCGAGAGTCGGAGCCAGGCGCCAATCTCCGACTCCTGATTCCAGGATCGTAGCGGCGCTCTTGCGCCAAGTCCCCGACTCTCGGGAATAATAAATTTTGTAATAACACGCAATGTGAAATCATAACTAGTAGATGGGCCACGGCCGAAATTCGTCGGCAAATACCTCTCTTGTATTTACTTTGACGTCCAATCAACAAAAATTGAACAGCCTGAGTAAGGTAGCTCTGATAACTGTAGTCAATGTAGTTTACTTAGTGAAATATGATTGTTATTGTAGTAGACCATTCCCAATAGATCTCAAGATCTCACAGCTTCAATAAATAAATGGGTCGTCGAGGGAGCTCGCGTTGCAGCGTTGGGCAGCGACGGCCCGGGTTTGGTTTAATTGGCACAATCATGGCTAACTTATTGTAAAGGACACTGTAGTTAAGACACTGCGACTACCATAGATACAGTGACAACGTTGTTGAAACGTTACTGTCACACCGGTGATGAAAATATGCATGTACATCTCCGTCAAGTCAGCATAGTCGCCAGGCCCCAGGTTGTTCCGCAGTCTGTATCTTGATCAACAGCTCCGAAAACGCCTCGTGCGTGCCATACGCACACGTCAACGAGTCTTCCACCGCCCGGAGATTGTCCTGTACAGATGGATCACCAAGCTCGTAAATTCGCTACGAACTGCACGTGTTGATTGTCCCGCGCGTCCGCACCCGAAACGAATCGTCGTATTGGTTCACGGTTCCCAGTGAATGCTCATACCTAAAAAAAAATACAATTGTAAAGGCATGCCGGTCGGGTCAGGAGCAGAACAGAGGCAAGCAGGAACCAAACCACACCTTTGGCCACTATCCTCTGCGCCTCGTTCCGATACTCGGTGACGAGCCACTCGATTCCCTGATTGTGCTCTACCAGACCCAACGTCTGCCCATACGTCTGCATCGTTTCCATCAACGATACGGTGTACGGACACACCTGCTCTTGATGTCCTTGTCCATGTTCGTGATCATATGTGACACCTGAAAGTCCAACCACAGCAGGTTCCAGACCTCCCTGAACAGCCTGATCATCTGCGGATCAACGTTAACTGCGAGCCAGAACCCGTCCCGCGGAGCCGATCTCGAACAGACGTCCATTCACGGACATGTCTTGTCGCTTGATGTCGTACAGCTATGTGTCAAAGACCGGTCAGGTGTCGAGCTTGTTGCGGAACACGGTTGATTCGGACTGCAGCTTTTGACCCTCTGTATACAATTCCAAACCTCGTCCGAGTACGTCTTCAACACGTTTCATGTAGGTCAGGAGTTGATCGATTTGTCGACCCCCGTATCTGAGACATGTCATAATTGAACTGGAAACGACGGCGTCAGCCAGCACGGTTCGAGAGAAATGACGCAATGTGCACTTATTGTGTAAACGTTTGATGTGCTCCTTGACAGAGTCGATGAGTAGGAGTGATCGGGATTGTTTGCATGCCGTGTAAGCTCTAATGATTATTTATCTTTTTGTATGTGTGTTTGTGTGTATTTGGTGTGAATAAATGAAATCCCGTGACCTAAATTACAAATTTAGTAAACATTTCCTGCGGGTCCGTTTGCAGGGAACTCTGGACGAATTCACGCGAGAAAACCCTCCCCCACTATCGTGGGAGTCGGGGATATGATGGGAATCGTTCTTGGACTAGAATGCATCCCTAATTTAACCGGTCAACGTTGACTTGATCAACCTCTCTGATGTCTTTACCACGAACTCCGCCAGTGATAATCAGATAGATAAATAAATAGATCAAATCCATAAACATACAAGTGTACCGGGATGATTCAAGCAAGTTTCGCAAACCCGACCTCTACAGTACTGTAATCGAACACGCTGTATACGTTCTGCAGGAAAGTCATCCCAATAGTCCAAAATTCTAGGCCATATAATCAGAACGAGTCCATCTAGCGCCCAAAAGGTGGTTGAGGAAGCGACAAGGTATGAAATCTCACCATAAGGCGAGCGCTCGGCGAGAATGGCAGTGAAACAATTTGGAGAACCTTCCGCAATTGGTCCAATGTTGAGAAATTCGGGAGGGATGTCAAACGATTTACCACCGAAGGTAAAGCTTAGTGTTGGAAAAGAATCGCATGGTACTGCAGGCTGTCGTTACAATAACAACATGGTACCAAACGCAATCGGAACTCACGGTAATAGAAACCATAACCTCTATATACCTGGAGGGTAGCGTCAACGTGTTTGTACAGCTCTGCAACCTGCTTCCAATCTCCGTAGATGTAGGTTGAACCAGTGTCGAAATACACAGGTACATTTTCGAGGACTTTGTTACCATTGACACGAACGTCGTCCATGGACACCTGCCACAATGCCTGTATAGATGCTAATATCAGCAATATCCACTCCCATCGACCACTCTAACTCACAGGATATGTTACGCGTGTATAAGCGATGTCACCATTGTAAAGCATACTATTTGCTCCACCGACGTACATCTCGGCCCCAGAGGAAGAGAATTTAAATGAGAATGTCGGATTGATCACCCTGTTTTGTTTGACTAGCGATTTAAACAGCGGATCAGCACCAAAGTGCGAGACGGAATGGAAGGCCAATCCCAATAAACCGTCTGAATCTCCATTGTTCCGTACCCCACGAGTGTACGATGTTACAGAACCAAAGGTCTGAGGGTCTGCCTGGCTTGGCGTCAGAATTTGATGCTCATAAGCGATAAGCGATGCAAAACATACAGTGAATCCAGCGATGGTTACATTATCAGTATATTCATCACCTTGGACGGTGGTTGCATCTTTATAATCGATCTCAAATGGCCACTGTCTCTCGGCAGATTTGGATGAATTGGGATCCCAGAGGTCGCGGTTTCCGGGAATCCCAGCACAGCCAGTTTGCAGCACCCACGTATCGCTGGGTTGACCTGAACAACGACAGCTGTATGAGCTAAAAGAAAGTACCTACGCTGCACCAGTGTCGATTTGGACTGTGACGTAGATCAGGGTAAACATATCAGGATGATACAAGGAGAATCTACCCTTCATGGTCTTGGGAGGAGTGCCAATCGAAATCTCGCACACCCAAAGGTGATTTTGAGAAGTTGTCAGCGGGACGCCTGCGCCACGCGTTCCAAATTCAGACTCGCGCCGTTTCACAGCGGAAGGATGCATCGTCCCCGTGTTCCTCTCGTAATTGTCTAGGCCACTAAGGATCTTCCTGAAAAAAGCGTCAGCAGACGAGATGCAACGGTTCACTCAACGTACTCCCTGACTGATATACCATGAGAGCAGATTGCATCGAGATCAATGCTTTTGTTCAAGTTGGACTCGGAGTTCAGAAAGGAAGATTGTCTGGCAAGTGGTATGGCCATGCCACCTGCCTTCAAGTTCCGGTTTGGTATAGGTTTTGCAATGGCCGGAGAAATCAGTCTTCCGGTGACTGTAAATATGGTTATCATAATGAATCGCATTGTAGAGGAGTGGAAAGGTCTCAGGGCGGTGAAACATCCACCTACAAACCTTAAATAATAATGAGAAGCCAACCGTAACAATATGCACGGCCATCAGGGATAGGAACAAATCGAGTGATGCGTGGGTCAAACTGACGATGATTGGATGATGGTGATGTGAGCGAGGAACAATAATGCGGCGCAAAATGAAACTTGCTTGAGTACTGTTCCACACATACTACTAAACCTTTGATAGTAAAATTGGGGGACATGCATGCTCTCTCCAGAGCTCGCATTGGGGCTGGGCGGATCACCTCATTTAGGCAGCCTGACACGGAAATTGGGGCTACATCGTGAAACTAGGGCTGGCCACCAGTCCAATTGATACAACCAAAATCGCGATTTGCGGGACACCTCGGAGAAGAGCCGGGAGATGCCGAAGTAGTGTCCGGTGACCACGGGCGATTCACACATGGCAACGTTTCAATTTCGACTCGGAGTCGCGATCGTCGACTGTCCTGGTGTGCAACTCCAATGAACGCATCGTCCAGTCTGATGTATATTCAATTTTGTATATTCAATGCACATGTGAGGGGAGAGGCTGTTCCAACGTCTGAGTGATCGGTGCAGCAGCGACGGTGCTTGTACTAGCTTAATAATGGTGTGTTTATCAAGAAGAAAAAGAAGAAAAGAAAAGGAGATATGAGAGGACTAGCGCTCACTAATGGGTTTCTCTGGAATTAGAAGACCTCTCTGGCAGCCTGGTTGCTAGATCTGGCCATTGCAACACCTGTACCAAACTTGCCAAGGGCGGGTGGCATGGCCATACCGCTCTCCAGACACTCTTCCTATCTGGACTCCAACAACAGTTTTGATCTCGACACAATCATCTCTCATGGTATATCAGTCAGTGAGTACGTGGAATGAACCGTTGCATCTCGTCTGCTGAGGCTTTTTTTTTTATAGGAAGATCCTGACTACTAGCCTAGACAATTACGAGATGAACACGGGGACTATGCATCCTTTCGCTGTCAAATGGAGCGAGTCCGAACTCGGGACGCGTGGCACTGGCGTCTCGCTGACATCTCATCGAAATAACATGCAGTGGCAGGGCGAGATTTCGATTGGCACTCCTCCCAAGACCTTCAAGGGTAAATTCTCCTTGTATTATTCTGATATATGTTTACGTTCATCCACGTCACAGTCCCAATGGACACTGGTTCAGCGTACGTACTTTTTTGCAGTTCATACAGCTGCCTTTGTTCAAGTCAACGCAGCGATACGTGGGTGCTGTAAACTGGCTGTGCTCCGGTATTGCCCCAGATCGTGTTCTCTGGGATCCCAAATTATCCGAATCTGCCAGTGGGAACACACAGGAGCCATCTATGTCCCGATATTTAGATGGAGGCGTCGTCAAAGGTGATCGATATACTGATACTGTATCCGTCGCTGGATTCGCGGTATGTTATTGTCTCGTTTATGAGCATGATCATTAATTTTCTGATGCCATGCTAGGAAGACCATCAGACCTTTGGTTCTGTAACATCGTACACTTCTCCACACAGAACCGAATACCCTGCAGACGGTTTATTGGGATTGGCCTTCCCTTCCGTCTCGAGATTAGGTGCTGATCCGCTGTTGGTGTCGCTTATAAAACAGAATAAGGTAACCAATCCGACATTCTCATTTAAATTCTCTTCTTCTGGAAGTGAGATGTACCTCGGTGGAACAAACAGTATGCTATACAAAGGTGACATTGCGTATACACGCGTCACAACTCCGACTGTGAGTCAAAATGGTAGATGAGAGTGGATGTTGCTGAAATTGGAATTTGCCTAGGCATTGTGACATGTGTCCATGGACGATGTTCGTGTTAATGGCAATAAAGTCCTCGAAAATGTACCTGTTATCTTGGACACTGGTGCAAGCTGCGTCTTCGGACATTGGGAACGGGTTGCAGAGATGTACAAACACGTTGACGGTGCCCAAGTCCAGGAACGTAAAGGCTTTGGTTTCAATTACCGTGAGTTCGTTACCTTGTTTTGATTAACAGCCTGCAGTACCGTGCGACAGTTTCCCAACAGTGGCCTCTACCTTCGGTGGAAAAACGTTTGGAATCCCTCCCGCAGTTCTCAGACTTAACCAAATTGAAGGTTCTTCCCATTGTATCAGCGCCATCGCCGCACAGCGCTCGCGTACCGGTGAGATTTTAAAGCTTATTGCTTCCTCAACCCCCTTTTGCGGTGCTCAACGGACTGGTTCTGACTATATGACCCAGAATATTGGATCGTTGGGTTGACTTTCCTGCAGAACGTATACAGCGTGTTCGATTACGGTACTTTGCAGGTCGGCTTTGCGGAACTCGCTTGAATTATTGTGAATGTTCCCGGTACACTGTGTGTTTCAGAATTTGATCTATTTGTTTAATGATTAGTGGAGTCCATGGTAAAAACATCGCAGGGGTTGACCGCCGCCCTTCTAGGGCTGTTAGACCAGTGCCATGTACGCCGGGTCGCGCGGTTCAACGGCCCAGAAGACGTGCGGGGTGAGAGTGGGCCCTTACAGTAAGTGGTATCGCAC
The DNA here is from genome assembly GCA_038092235.1 of Leccinum boreale. Lineage (NCBI taxonomy): Eukaryota > Fungi > Basidiomycota > Agaricomycetes > Boletales > Boletaceae > Leccinum > Leccinum boreale. The sequence continues at coordinate 6,437 of JBBPPX010000579.1, forward strand.
TCGGAAACTTCATCGAGTGAATTGTACCGTGTAATAGTTGGCGGGAGTAGGCTTATGAGAGCTGTAGCGCGACTCTCGGAGAGGTTGGTGGTACGGACCAGCATCCAACCGACCGCCCGTATCTTCTGCCTCCACTCCCCACTCTAAATATATTTTACAGTGGGTGAGGCTCGGAGAAAAGTGAGGCCTAAGGAACAGTCTCACCAATGGTCAACTTTCAGACTATATCATTTCGCGAGGCTATGGCATAGCTCCGTTTGATTGTCCTTCCGAGAGAATGGTATACCTTGGCTTGATCCAAGGACCCCTACCCTGTTCATTACAGTAAGTAAGTAAATCGAACGGCGGATGTAGTTGCACTCGTTTCACTCGAGGTGCTAGCATTGCAACCAAGTTTCATCGTTCGCGTTTCTGCTGGGTGGAACGAGCACTCGATGGGCAACGAATGGATAGTTTACCTTGTATGTCCCGAGCTATGTGGAATTCCAGAGACCCCAAAATGGCTGAAGGGAATGAAAACAATCAGTAAAGATGGCTGGAAGCTCGTTTGGTCGTCATCCATGCTCTTTTGGAGATGCCGCTGGCGCGAACGAGGTGACGAAACGAGAGCATCAGTGCTAGGCTGAATTGCTGATTCGGACTAGGGCAAGCTTATGCAGACTTGGATTTCAGGGAGTCACGCTGAGGGTGCTCAGTGCATATAACCGTGTTCTAGAGAGCGGAAATCAGATCAAGATGTCAAGGACTCGTGCGGCGCGTCGAGCAAGGAAGAGGAGAGCGCTCCGCATCCGCCTCCTAAGAATAGTCCTGCCTAAGCTGCGCCTCCACCTTCGCCGCCCGTTAAGGGTGGCCCCCATGGCCCGAGCATTTCGTTGTCTTGTATCTCACAGATAGAGACCTCTAGGTTGTAATTCCCAAAGAGGGTTCTTGCAAGGGCCAAGGAAAGGGAGAGAGCATGATATGGGAAACGATAACGAAGGTTCGGCGTCTATTTGAGGTCGGAGTGGGTGTAGCGTCTCCTAACTCAAGCTAGGACGTTCTATTAGTGTAATAGTACACGGAGGTATGACTTTCGAATACACCGTTGATGGAATACAAGCTGGAAGGGAAAAAAGAGCAAAAAAGACTCAGTGACAAAGCGCCTTTTTCTATGTTCCATTGTCTTCTAGATGACTTGCGTGTGCATGTGATGAGCTGCCTGCTTGGTGCTATGGAAACGAAACCCGAGAGAGTGAAAGTGAGGGGGCGTAAAATAACGAACGCGAAAGGGTAAGAAAGGCAAGTGAAGAAGGAAGAGCGGGAACCCACCTGCCTCAACTTGGCCAAATGTATCTTGAGCGTCTCTGCGTAATTCTCGAACCCTAGCGAGGCCATGGCATACAGTATATCCTCCCCGCCAATCGTCTTGCGCTTCTCCATGTGGCATTTTTCGGCGGCTTCTGACGTGATGAAGCTAATGAACTCGGAGACGCATTCTTGGACGCATTCCTTCGCGTCCTTGGCGATTTTGGCGGTAGAGGGCACGGATTGTTTCATGATGCGGGAGACGTTGGCGATCTGGAGTGAGTCGAGCGGGGTGAAGTCGAAGCAAAAGGCATGAAAGAGGAAGAGCTTACGGGCAGAAAACGGTCCTGCTCTCTGTATTCCCCTACTTCTTGTTCTGTGATCGGTATAGGAGGCGGGGCCTCTGGAGGAGTCGACTCGTGCACGCTGGTCGCACCGTCGTCTGGTTGAGGCGCGAGTTCGGGATGTACGTCGGACATGATGGCGAGGAGGTGGTGGTGGTGGTTGAGAGAACGTCGTGGAGTGAAGTAGTGCCGAAAATGGTCCAGACATATCACACAGCCAACCTTTGCTTGATAGAGTTCATTATTGTGCTACACACGGGTAAGAAACAGCGAGGGTTATGAACGGAGTAACCGGGGAAATATCTACAACGTTGATTGGCCAGGAAACGCTTACAACTCTGATTATTCCGACTAAGGCACCAAAGGAATAGAGCGTAGTACATTTGTAGTACATTTTCAAACCAAAATAACGAAATCCGATCCAATGAAAGAGAGCTGGGTCATACTTACGGCTTATTTGAAACAAGATGTTTACGAAGGGAGCAGAAAAAGGTGGGTGAGAGAGTGGTGAGCGGATCGAAAGCACAGTAGTAACTTCCAGAATTTCCGAGGACCTGGTCTCATGATTCAGGAACGCCAAGTAGCTCACGAGGTTTGACCATGGTCCTGAGATATGATCGTGTCATTGATCGATCGTCGGGTCTTGAAACTCAAGGCGACCGTGTTCGAGAAGTTGACGAGGTGGCCTTGAAATCGAAATTAGAACTACCGACATGCAAGTATACAGGGAGCAACTTGAAGGCATATGTCTGTGCGACGTCGGGTTCGAATGGTTCGTCACCTCGTACCGAATTCTTGCTGGGTAGCGAAAACGTAGGTGTCTTGGGACTCTCCTGCATTCGTCCGAGGTATTTCTCAACTACTGTCAATTTTCGATGTGACTGAGAATCGCACCACGAATATGTTTGAGGCCAAGGTGATGTCTTTGAACATCCGTCCAAGGGAGCTGTCGAACTCACCAGGCAAACGAACGGGAAAAACAGGAGGCAATTCAAGTCGGCGCGCGCAGTGCTCCGCGACAAGCTCAGTGTTCAAATATTCATGACTCAGCATAGAGATGTTGATTGGCAAAGAAATCTATTTATTCGACCTTCATTTTCATTCTTCTTCATCCGACCAGGGTACCAACGGCACGAAACGTCGCGTTTGCGTACGCCCAAACTAGAAACGAAAAGGTGCGATGTGGTACGAGAATACTAGAGCGAAGTCTCGAGCGATTCTTTGACTCACCCTAGATATCTGAGCTCGGCGGTCGCGCAAGCTCATCGGTTTGTGGGGTGAACCGTTGAGATTTGATGCGAACCGGTTGGCAGACGGAGCTCGATCAGGTACCACTTGACCGGCATCAGGGACATTGTCTCGCGGACGCAAAGTCCGATGTTGAGAAGGCTGGGCCGTGACCGCGGTCGTTTCTCCTGATTCGTGAACTGCTACAAAAGGTATGGATGAAGGCGGGGAACTGAGGGGTGAGGAATGGATTGAGATGACATCGAAAAAGTTTGCTTCCAGAATTTCTTCGATCTTCATCGCCTTCGACAACGCATGCTGATCCAATGATTTAGTGGTGCTAGATGGCGTCATGTTCGGCTTGTCAACGGTAAGAGAAATATTATCCCGTCGATGGATCGTCGTGTCAGGGGGAGCATGCTCGAGGGGTAAAGGGACAGCTGGAGCGCAGTTCTCGTCAAGGCGCATACATCCACGTGACGTCGAGTTCGAGTGATCTGTTGCAAGATTCTGGACACCATTACCTGAAGGTAAGATTAGATCAGCAAGCGGGCGTCGAAGGGTTCGGGGCGTCTGCAGAGTAGGTAGCGGATCGCCTGGGTTCTGCTGAGGTACTGTCATGCGTGACAATTTTCGAGGCGACTGGGCATCGCTCGCATGGTCGGCCGCTGCTTCCATACGGGTCCGTTTGAGGCCAAGACAATGTCCTTCCTGACCGCGAGTACCCAAGGGAGAGGATGGTATGTTAGTATTTTCAGCGCAAACCGCTGATGTATTCCATCGTTCGTGCCGCGAACTGGAAGTGGATTGGCTTGAGGACCCAATCCGAGTCGGAGACTCTCCATGCCCAATTTCAGCAACCAAGGACAGCCGTGCGCTCTCGACGCTTTTCGTCGTCGTAGATATCGACTTGTCCACCATGTCGGATAGCGTTACTTTGACATGGTCGATCTGGGCAGGGATACCGTGGATTATCGATACAAGCGGGAGAATGGTGCCCAAAAGGGAGTTTTGTTGATCCTGGATGGACTGCATCGTGTGTGCTTGCATCTCGAGGAGCTGCGCAAACCAGTCAGCGGGTCCTCAGCTCAATGTCCGCGCACCGAGTACCGACTGCTTGAAGTGCGTCTATGCGCTTTTCCAATGCTTGCAATGACTGTTCCGTCGACGTTTGTGAGACCTGGAGAAGTTCGAGGGCAGGCGCCTGCGCGGGCGTCCCGACATGCGTTTTCATCTCAGCCTGGCATCTGTTGGCTTCACCGGTGTTAGCGAACAACATTGTTAACGTCCGCGTTGGCGCACCTATCTCGAGTATCTCGGTAACGACCTTGTCGCGCTCAACGTCGAGGAGTTTGTTGGCGTTCAAGACCTGTGTTCTGCAGTTGTCGACGCGTTGCAAGAGGTCGTCGACTCTGGTGGAGAACTTTTCGAGGTTGACGTGTGTGTCATGGATGAGCATGCGCACGGACGTCCCAGTCTTGTCGTGCGGCGCAATGGGAGGGATTTGGGAGGGCGAGTCAGTCGACGTCGCATCTTTGCGCAGAAGATGCGCCCAGAGCAGATTGCTAGCCATCTCAAAGAATGAAGAACTGTGGAAGCAAATCTGAGGTGTCGTTTTATCTAGGTAGAATGCATCTTGGATAAGTGTGTAAGTGCAAATAACAACAGCAGCATGGCGCAGAGGAAGCGCGCGGGGCTCATAACCCCGAGGTCACTCGATCGAAACGAGTTGCTGCTAAATTTCCTTTTTCATTTTCCAAATGCAGAGCGTGTAATATGGTTGCCTTCCCTTTCAGTCGAGTTCCGTCGGAGTAGAACACGACTCGTACGCAGCTCGAGAGTCCTCTCAGTGATCACAATGAGCTCACAGAGGGATGGAGAAGGCTATGCTCCACCAGAAAATAACGACATCGTGTCCCGACTCGCGCAGCAAGATAAGATTCCCTGGTACAGAAAACCCAACCTTCGACTCTTATATCTCTTGATGTTTCCGACCTGCATTGGAGTCCTCATGACAGCTGGGCAAGTAGTTGCATCCCTGCTTTTGAACTTACATTGCTCA
>JBBPPX010000580.1:0-11342 GCA_038092235.1 Leccinum boreale
CCATGAATGGCAATGTACCAGTTCGTTGGGTGCCAGTAGGAGTCTCCTTGATCGTTGCCAGATCGAAATCGTTCAGTACACCTACAATAGCCCCCTCATTATCTCTGTAGTACATCAGATTCGAGTCGCTGATATCTCTGTGGTAAATCCCGTTCTTCCAAAGGGCAAGGTGACCTTGACGCAAGAATAAACAATTTGTATCAAGTTTACCAGCAGACACGACTTACATTTTACTGTCGCCCACCAGGCTTCTAAAAAGTCATTCCCAACGAGTTCATGGATTGGTCTCAGCTTTCGAAAGATGATCATGTATAAGATGCGAGAGCATTGAGACGTTAGACCGAGACGCTCCCGAATCTTCGCGGTAGACGTGCCCTCGAATTTCTTGTACCATAAGACCCGTGGTACGTGTCCTTTCACGTCATCATCGTGCTTCGCAATATCGTCCACTTTCTTCAAGATGTCAGGCTCGCTCTCGCGACTAGCCTCTGGCCAGAAGACTTTGACGACTACATCCTCCTGTCCGGAGAGATCACGGCGCTGTGCAGAGATCTTTGCAGGGAACACGTTGGTAGCCCGGCCATTTAAACCGAAGTGCGTAACCCGATCCGGATCAGAGAGGTCCAGCGTAAGCGTGATCTGCTTATCCCTTGCGCCAGTCAGGGTCGTCTCGTGAGGTCGCCGCTCACCAAAATCTGGATCGATATCCAGGTTCAGGCCCCAGTCCCGATTTTCAAAGCGCTGCATTGCGAGGAGCAGAACCAGGAACCGCGGAAGATCCTGGATAAAATTGAATCCAGAGCATTGGATGGCGCCCTCTCGGTCATACCGCCAGAGGTAAAGGATGTCACCTATCATAGTCTGTTAGGTAGGTATTCCATCAAGCAGATGAGAATACCCACCGACGACAATGAGTCCAAATACGTGCAAACGACCAGCGTGAGTGGAAAACAATTCTGCGGCATAATCACCAGCCTGGACGATGAGATCCTGCTCACTGAACATTAGGCGTTTTATGAGAGATGCAGAGGGGCTGAGTTGTTCAGAAGAAGTCCGTTTACGATCGCGTGAATCGGTCGCCGTGGCTTTCTCCCGCTGACGAGCGGAATGTCGGGCTAAATAAGATGATTATTGTGAAGTCAATATATCCGAGTGAGAGTACTCACCGGGCTTCAGAGCCAACTGAGGATTGGCACTGGACGTCACGGGTGTGGCTGGCAGTGCCGAAACTTGGTCAGACTCATGACCCTCAAGTCCGAGATATTCTGGTGTGGGCGCGGAATATGACTGGTAGGTGTAGGATTTCGGAGGGGAATACATTTTGGCCTTAGTAGTTTGTTTGAATTCCACAAAAGTGCGGATATCGCGCCACTCGAATGGGGTTTCCGGAGGCTTCTCAGTCACTTCGAGTAAGAAACCGCTCGTAGGATCGCGGAGGTCTGTCTCGGATACAACGAAAACATCTGGCTTAATGTCCAAAGTCATAGTTGTGTATTTTTGTTGCAGCTTCGACGGGTCCAAAACATGAAAGCAGATCAAGTTGTTACACCCTCGGACATCTTCAACCTCGAGCTCCTGGAGGAACATGAGGGCAGTGTTGGCCGCTTTGACGAATGGAGCGTATAAATCATTTTCGTACGCGTTGTACAACCCTGAGCTACATTGCAGAACCTATCAGAATTCATCGCGAAAGTTGTGTCATCAAATCGTACTATTCTTCGAGGTTCTCCCTGATTTCGCACGATGTCACCTTGATTTTTTTCGCCTGGGCCTCGCCGTTGCAGATGGGCATGACCTTCTCTAGACACTTCTTGAACAAGCTCGTCTTGGCGTCTTCGTCGAACAACGTTCCTGGTTTACCACAATCCACGAGCATCTCTTTCAACATCTTGTCAACAGAAACCTCTTTGAATGGAGGTACGTGGATGAGGACCTGCGTGGATGACATTGGTACAGATTTGGGCGAGGAACTAAGATTTAGTAAGATCTGATTGGTCGAACGAAGATCCACGTTGTGACGCGATGAGTCACATGTGACGGACGGCTTTGCTCATGTCCCTTGCAATGCCAGTCCGAACGGGGCTGAACGTGGCCAACGCGTATCGCCCGTATCCTCACCAACAGCACGCACGCGCGGGACCGAACGTCACAGACGATTACGAACGTGAGCGCCATTTTATACAGATTCACCGACAGCACCTGGAGGAACATGAGCGCAGTGTTGGCCGCTTTGACGAAGGGAGTGTATAAATCATTTTCGTACGCGTTGTACAACCCTGAGCTACATTGCAGAACCTATCAGAATTCGTCGCGAAAGTAGTGTCATCAAATCGTACTATTCTTCGAGGTTCTCCCTGATTTCGCACAATGTTAACTTGATTTTCTTATTCTTATTTTTCGCCTTGGCCTCACTGTTGCAGATGGGCATGACCATTTCTAGACACTTCTGGAACAAGCTCGTCTTGGCGCCTTCATTGAACAAAGTTCCTGGTTTACCACAATCTACGAGGATCTCTTTCAACATCTTGTCAACAGGAACATTCTTCAATTCTTTCATGTCTTGCCTGATCTGCATCATCTGATCAGGCAAGATGTCAAAGAATTGAAGAATGTTCCTCATTGGTGAATATTGTGCACACTGTAGCAAAGCTTGAGGCAATTGACAAACACTTACTGTGTCCCAAATTCCCAATGAAGTCAAGGTGCTCGTTGATCGCAGCTGTGCCTTTCGCTTGTGGCGTTCTCTGCAGAGCAGGCCCAGGATGCTCAGCTTGCTGGGTCTGGTGTGGTTCCGGGATTGAGCTAGTCATATCGAATCTTCTAATTTCTTCAAGCTTGAGGTCACCAGGGCATGTTAAAACGAAGTTATAAATGTGTAAGCAGCGTCATGATGTGTGGCTGTGCTGACCGCTCACGAGCATGCAATTAGAACAATGTCGAAGCCTCCCGGACCAGGTAGGTCTGTTTGGGTCTATCTATTATCACAGGTCGGAGTGGTCGCGATGTACGATCACACGACGACATTGTCGTCATCCTTGTCCTCGCAGTGTTCCTCTGACTCCTCATCTCTGATCGGCAGCATCTGACATAGCCGCGACCGCTTCCTCGGCCCTATTCGCTAGCGTTGGCTCACTTTCCCTAGGTTATCGAAAACGATAGTCTCGGTCGCAAAGGTCTGCCATTTATTTCGCCTACTCATACCTCGCCTGACCGTCGGACAGTTCGTGTCAAATGCAGCTCCGATGATACCGTCGGCGATTTCAAGAAACCTATCGGGGCGCAAACAGGTACGGATCATAATAAGATCCAGCTGAAGAAGTGGTGAGTCATTGTCCTACCGACTGCGTCATCTTCTCAACCCACTCTCCACACGCTCCAAGGTACACAATCTACAAGGATCCGAGTCATATCACTCTCGCCGACTACGAGATCCATGACGGAATGAGTCTGGAAATGTACTAGGATACTCCAAGATGTCTTTCTACCCTTTGAACATGTGTTGTAACTCGAATAATCCAAACTGATTAGATTTGCGATCGAATACCCAAAAGATCCATACTATAGAATATTCATCTAACTAGAGTGGTTGGCAGCAAGTCCGACTTGGACCTGCTCTTCATTTCCCCCCGAAAATATTCGTCCGTACCAGTCCTCACCAACAGCATCGAAGACGTGCGCGTCATGTCTGGTTGCCTCCCGACAAAAGGCATGACGCTCTCCTTGCTTTCTCTCGCCTGCTCATACATGCGGTGCGGCAACGTGTTTGACCTCGAGTGCTTGGGCGGCGTGCTCTCTTCCTGTGGATTCAAGTGAGTCATCGCCTCCGGCAGTGACGCAAGGCGCTGGCCACGAGGACCGCGCGGACCAAATTGGGATCCTACCGATCCGGACCCCGTCAGTTGCCCCACCCCCTCAATGAAGTCGTGTATCCGCGAATCGGTCCCAATAGCACGATCGATCTCGTCCAAAGACACGGCAACGTTCAAACGTTGCGTAATCGTACTTGTCGAGTCGGATATGGCATAGTCGGAGGGCGAACCTCCACTTCCAGAGGCGGTAGCCTGAGAAGCGATGGACTTTTGGGTCGAGTGTGACGCAATCTCGCCTTCTTGCGCCACTACCGTCATATCTGTGCTGGAGTACTTCATTCCGGGCACAGTTTCTTCAGCAGCCTGATCATTGTACCGAGACTTCCGATACCACGTCTCACTGCGTCCGAGCTGGGGCTTGACACGGAGTCGCCCGTCTAAATGTGAGATGGCGGATGTAGGTGGGGGATCAACGGAGAGGAAGTTGATGATTCTGATCGGCAAGGTGACTTCGACGTCAGAAGACAATCCGCCCGTGGTAACGTTGACGTTGAGGGTGTATTCTACTTCTAGCAACCTCACGCGAGTCACGGATAAGGCATCAGGCTATCGTTCGACAATCAAGATCGCTCCATGCAGATCCAGCGGGGAAACAGACTCACAGGCAGGACGATGTGATGCACAAAATCTGCTGTATCCCCGGGCCGAACTCCGCTCCACCACCCCTTTGCGCTCGCATAGCCCTTTGCACACTTTTGGCCCATCACGAGAACACTCCCGGCGACCACTTTCGTCATTGTCACCGTCTCGCACGCATCCGGATCGGTATCGGTGCTTCCCTTTCGTCCCTCGAGCGGCTTGAAGACAGTAGTCGTTCTCAGAAGGGTAATCGACGCTCCCTTGACCGTCTTCTTTGACTCGTTGACGACCCGGAGGTGAATTGCGCATCGTTGGCCCGCCACCCAGTAAAGTCGGTGCATCGCCGCGCTCAGCCTGACTTTCCCGCTACCTCCCATGAATACGGTCCTTGCAGCCTCGCTCACCAACGGACGCGGTGCAGGCGAGAGCTTTGAGGAAAAGGAAAAGCGAGGCCAGATCTCGCAGGATCGATAAAAATGAGCAACGGACTCTGCCGAGGTTTCTGGTTCTTTGAGCCTGAGTGAAGCCATTGCGAAATATCTAAGCGCTACGCCCGAATGAACGTCCAGGGTGCCTTTGGCGGTCCCATATGTTCCGTCTGCGGGAAGAATCAGCGAAAAGGGCAGTGTGTGGACGCCCTCCTTTGCCTCTGCCCAACCGTCTGCATCGGGCGGGCTTGCCAAGACAGAATCCCAAGCGGGTGCGACGTGGGACAAGAGAGCTGTACACTGATAAAACGTGCATCGCGTGTTTCCGTGTGGGATTGCTTCGTACCCCACGACGCGAACCTTTGCTTTGGAAAGGAGGATCGGTGTGTTTTGCTTCTTGTTGGCGTTCTTGCGGACGTGGATCATGATAATGCCCTTGAGAGGGCTGCCTTGAATGCATGTTTCGCTCTCGAGTACGATATCCATCTCGACACGAGCACGTGGTTTGGCCTTTTCAAGCGCGAGAGCCTCCGGAGACATTTCATCGTTCTCGACAGAAGAGAAGGCTCCGGAACTGAGAACTCTGTCGAGGGATGGGGGTGGGACGACGGACGAATTTCGCTTGAGGCGAAAGGCAGAGTTTCCGAGGAGGACACGTAGTTCGGAAGTGCTCTTGTGGGGAGGGGCTGAAATCTGCAACAAGGTGTCGCTCGTGAACAGACCGACGCCGTGGTTGACGTCGTCCCCGTGTTTTCCTTTGCCTTTGATCGTGCCTTTCCGACTCATCCAGGTACCTCTCCGACCGACTTTACCCTGGATGTCCTCGCGCCATATTTCCTTGCCCGGCTCAAACGGCAGGCTTTCAGCGGTTGGAAGAGAGCTTCCACCTGGGGAAAGACGACCTTGGTCGATCCTCTGTCCGACGTGGTACCCTGAGGCGCCTGGCTGTGCGTAGATGTCGAGCTGAACCATGGCGTCACCGGTCTCTGCGAGAAGGAGACCCCGCATGGAGGATATGGAACGAAGAGATGGGATCCAGTTGGATGTGGCCACGTCGGAGAGGCTGGCATCTTGGTTTGCAGGGTATGCGACGACATCGGAGGAGTTAGCAAGCGTTCCAGATCGATCGATGGGGGGTAAAATGAAAGAGGAAGTCGTCGAGGACGTAACGAGGGTCGAGGAGGGGATGGTGGACAGGTTTGGTGCGAGGGAGACGGAGGGTCTGTGTCCGGGTGCAGGATGGACGCGGTAGGCTGTTGTTGCAGAGGGCGACATTGGCTGATCACACGTTGGTTGTTGACGATCGCTGATGGGTGTCGGTTGGCAGATGCTGTAGTAGAACGACTCGGAGAACGCGAAGGAGCGTTTTCGAATTCACGGTGTTCATTTGGAAGTGAACTGGTCAAGTAGTATAGCCAGATCCGTGGCCATCTCGATCTAGTCCGCGCCGAAGGCAAACGGTTTACCTGGAAAGAAATATTTTTAGTAGTTTTAACACGAGGATGAAGCCAACCTGTGCAGGCAGTGGAGCAGAACATAAGAAGAAGGTCGGGATGACGCAGAACAAAGACGGAGCGCTTGCTACCACGCGTCTGACACGCTGCACCTACGCAGCCGCCGTCCCGAACTCATATAAAGAAACCCCTCTTAAGAACAACAACGACAACAACAACGACCAGAATGTCCCTCGGATTACCACCAGTATCGACTGGTCTCAAGTCCATCGCTCCGTATCTCCAACGCGCCGAAGAGCTCGTAGAACGCGAACCAGTCGTCGCGTATTGGTGTACGTTGCGTTCTCTTCCTTCCCGACATGTCCTCACACCATCCCAGGTGCATACTACGCCGCGCAGCTCGGTATATCGCTCAAAGAACCAGACCCAAACTCCCGCAACCTCCTCCGCAACCTCGTTGATGCCCTCGAACGCCTCAAGAAAGAGATTGGTCCAAATGACGCCATCGACATCGAACCCGCCAGTGCAGCCTACGTCGAAAACTTTGCATTAAAGGTGTTCCAAATGGCAGATGACGAGGACAGGGGTGGACGTGTGTCAAAGTATCTACTATTTCCCCATCCTTCGACCCGACGTCTCATCCGTATCTCCTCACAGGTCCACAGCCAAGAAGTTCCTGGCAGCTGCCAACTTCTTCGAAGTCCTTCGCGTCTTTCCAACAGCTGACGTCTCGGATTCGGTACGTTCATATCCGAACCCTCATCTGCGCTCGTTGACCGCCTCGCAGACAGAAAGCAAGTTGAAATACGCCAAATGGAAGGCCGCAGATATCGCCAAGGCGTTCCGCGAGGGCAGACGCCCAGCTCCTGGGCCTGCAGGGTCTCAACTAGAACCTGATCTGGATCCTTCTTTCCCTTTGTTCGATCCACTCCTCTCAGAGCAGCACCCCCCGACGCCCCCTCGCGAAAGTTCCCCACCCACAAAGTCCTCTCGTTCCCCGAAACGTCAGTCTCCGCCACCTGCCATCTCTTCTGAAGACAACGCCCGCGCGAACCGTCTTCCCATCTATCCCGGTCAAGATAAACACGACAACGAGGGCCTCAGTCCTGGACGCTGGAGCACCACCGCCACCCCCGGTTTTGATCTTGCTAGAACACCAGGGCTGGGCGGCGTAAACAGCACCGGCGGCTCCGACAGGCTCAGCAACTGGCAAGAGCATGTCATCGACCCCTTGACGCGTGCCGCAGCAGCCACTCAAGCCGGCAGCAGCAATCTGCGTACCGCGTGGGTCAGTACCGAGATGGAAGGCGCTGCCAGTGACGATGAACACGTCAATGACACTGCCCTCAACGCTGACAGGGGCCGAGGCAGGGTGCGGTTCTCCGAAACCCCAGGCAGCTCTTCGCCTCCCAAACGCGGATCCTCCTCCCCGCCTGTCCGTGCCAAATCACAAATGCGGGGAGTGTCATCGTCACCTCCCAGACTAGCTGATCTTCCACCGGGGTTCGTGCCAACTGGCACCGCTTATGTACCCTCTACGGCTGCACCATCAACGTTTAGCTCTCCTACGTTTGTCGTGCCGCCACTGCCGCCGCCACTACCCACGTTCTCGCCCAAATCTGTTCCCTTACCTATGTCACCCTCTGCGCCCCCCGTATCATTGATTGCATCTCCACCCGCGCCCGACCTCATACATGTACCTCCATATCCGCCCCCACCCCCGCGCGAAGTGGAGATGACGCCGAAACTCATCGCGAAAGCACAAAAGCACTGCAAGTTCGCGATCTCGGCACTCGATTACGAGGATACCCAGCACGCCATCAGAGAGTTGAAGGCTGCGTTGGAGACTTTGGGCGTGTTGCTCTGATGCATCTAATTAAATTGAGACAGAGGACAGATAGGGCTGGTTCCTATCATTGACTTCCATTTGTTAGTATGTATTTAACCTATGTGCTGTATTCATCTTAGTCTTGTACACGTATCATAAAGGAGCAGGGGTATCCATCGTTACAGTAATTTCAGTTTTAATTGTTACCTAGTGCATCATGGCGCCTGACAACAAGCCTACAAGTGGAACGAAACCACATAAGACGGATTGCATGGGGTTTATGTCAACCGGACTCTCCACGTGTGGGGTTCATGTACATTTGCGATAATAACTACAGACTTCTAACTGGGTTATCTGATCCAATGGCCGTTCAATACCCGCTTCAATGCTCGGATGCAATGCTTCGCCAACTCCCAATTCCGTGCATGGCCTTCACCAGCTTGCAAGCGCCACGGCCCTTGTTGGACATACAAAAAGGCGAACCTGCAGATGTTTCATCATCGAACAAAGGTGCAACGCCGGATGCACGAGTTACAAACAGTATCATAAACATCAACAAGTAGAAAGACACTACAGACTACAAGAATGGTCTAACTGGGTCATCCAAAAAGATTTTGAATGCCATATCAACATCCAAAGGGAGTTGAAGGGGACCCGTGGACCTGACCAATGCATTCTTCAATGCATGGATGCACTCCTTCGCCAACTCCCAATTCCGTGCATGGCCTTCACCAGCTTGCAAGCCCCACGATTTTCCGCCATACAAAAAGTCCCGCCTTTTTTCCCGGCACTGAGTAGCATCTTTTCCAAGCCATTCATCAAGTGGTCGTTCGTCCTCGGGGCGGGGCTTTCCATTGCTATACTGAAGAGTGATCCAAATTAAGACCCATATAAACGACTCCGCATCGTGTTCGTATAAATGTCTTTTTCCACCTCAAAGCCCGACATCGTCAAGGAGCGCCAACGCCATGGACAGGACTGTACCAATTTGTTCGGTGCCAGTAGCAGTCTCCGGTATCGATGCCAGATCGAAATCGTTGAGTACACCCACAATCCTTCCCTTATCTCTGCGGTACATCAGATTTGATTCGCTGACGTCTCGGTGATAAACCCCGTTCTTCCACAGAGCAACGTGACCTTGATTCAAGAGTGAACAACCTGGTTCAAATGTATCAACAGACACGACTTACACCTCACTGTCGTCCACCAGGCTTGTAAAAACTCATTCCCTGCGAGTTCATGGATTGGTCTCAGCTTTCGAAAGATGATCATGTATAAAACGCGAGAGCCTTGAGACGGTAGACCGAGACGTTCCCGAATCTCGCAGTAGACGTGTCCTCGAATTTCCTGTGCCATAACATCTGTGGAACATGGCCTATCACGTCATCATTGTGCTTCGCGATATCGTCCACTTTCTTCAAGATGTCGGGCTCGCTCGTGCGCTTCGTCTCTGGCCAGAAGACCTTGACGACTAGATCATCCTCGCCGGAGAGATTTCTGCTCTCTGCAGAGATCTTTGCAGGGAACACGTTGGTAGCCCGGCCACTTAAACCAAAGTGCGTAACGCGATCCGCATCCGACAGCTCAAGCGTAATCTCGATCTTCTTCTCGTCGTCGCTACACAGGGTCATTGTCTGAGATTCCCGCGGCTTAGACGTTGGGTCGATGTGTCGATGTAAGCCCCAGTCCAGATTGTCGAAGCGCTGCATTGCGAGGAGCAGAACTAGAAACCGCGGAAGATCTTGGACAAAGTTGGATCCAGAGCATTGAATGGCGCCCTGCCGGTCATAGCGCCAAAGGTAGAGCACGTCGCCTATCATAGTCTATTATGTAAATATGCCATCAAGCAAATGAAAATACTCACCGACAATAATGAGTCCAAATACATGTAGGCGACCAACACGAGCGGAAAACATTTCCGCTACATAACTGCCAGCATGGACGGTGGAATCGTACTCACCGGGCCCGAGGGGACGCAGTGGATGATTAGCACTAGACGACGCGGGTGTGGCTGGCAGCGCCGAAACCGAGCCAGACCCGAGATACTCTTCTGTGGGTGGGGTAGGCTGGACGGTATACAATTCCGGAGGGGGTTCCATTGGTTTCCCAGGTTTCTTGAATTCCACGAATGTGCAGACGCCGCACCACTGAAATTGGTGTTTTTTGGGTGCTTTGTACTAGCCACTCTGAGTGAGAAATCGTCTGCAGGATAATCGGCATGTTCTGAGCCGTGGACAACGTGGGCGACTGGCTCCGCTACAACGATTACATCGGGTTTACGCCACAACCGTTTGCCTTGATGTTCTTGTTCAAGGACGGACGGGTCATGGACGTGAAAGCAAAGCGAAGGGTATTTATTATCACGCCGAAGGTCTTCAACCTCGAGCTCCTGGAGGAACAGGAGGGCAGTATTCGCCGCTTCCACGAAGGGAGGATATAGTTTATCGGTCTCTTTGTGTATCCTTGAGCTACAAGAACCTATCAGAATTCGTCACGAAGTCGTGTCATCAAATCGTACTATGCTTCGAGGTTCTCCCTGACTTGGCACGATTTTACCTTGATGTCCTTATTTTTCGCCTGGGCCTTGCCGTTGCAGATAGGAAGAACCTTCTGCAGACATTCCTCGAACAAGCGCATCTTGCGATCTTCGTCGAACAACTCGTCTCGCTCCTTACTAGAGCCCACGAGCAAGTATTTCAGCATGTCGTCAATAGAGCACTTTTGAAATTCTTCAGGTGTGATCCATGGGAAAATATCGGGCACCCTAGTATAGCACACGTTGAGGCGAGGGACAAACAAAAGAGACAATACTCACTCTGTTCCAACAACGTCCATATCATATTCGCCAACCGCAGCTGTACCTTTCGCTGGTGGCGTGCTTTGCAGTGCAGGGCCATCAACCCGCAGTCTCTGCTGTTGTTCCGGGATTGTGCTGGTCATGTTGCTCGAGTTGGGTTAACGGGGGATAGGAGTCAGCCTCGTCTGGGAAATTGGACTCAAACATGTCACGTGTAGCTTTTACTACTGTAGGCCTGCTTACTAACGTATTCCTGGACCCAGAGCATTAATCGTGGGAATGACAAGGTTAGACGGTGGCAATATATAACAACCTGGGTCGTGCAACTTGACTTGTTTTGTACTTTCTGGGATCTCTTGCCATATCTGGACGAGATTTAAGTGATCC
>JBBPPX010000581.1:0-11251 GCA_038092235.1 Leccinum boreale
TTCCTTTTAATTTATCGACGATTGATCCAATGAGGGGAAGAGGGTAATTGTTTTTAATAGTTCCCTCGTTTAGATATCTATAGTCCATGACCATTCACTTTTTACCATCCTTTTTGGGGATGAAGAAGACAGGTGAAGTTTGGGGTGACTTCGAAGGTCTGATGTAACCCTTGTTCAATTGGTCTTCCACGAAGGCTTTGACTTCATCCTGTTCCACAGGGTTTAGGGGAATTAGTTGACCCTTCTTTGGTTTGAAGTCTGGTTTCAGATCTACGGCGTGATCCCATGTTTTCTTTTCAGGCATGCATTCGCTAGCTTGCTTCGAGAATACATTGAGATAGTCATAATATGCCTCAGGCACTAGTTTGAAGGCTTCTTCGGGTTCTATTCTGTCAGAAGGTTCCTTTCCTAACCCTTGAACTCTGTAGGAATGATCAATTTCTCATTCATCCAATCGAGATTCATAGATTGCGTTCAATGCTCAGCAAGAAGTGGGACATTGATTTAATTTAACTGTCCCTTGCACCCAATCAATCAAGGGGTTGTGTTCACGTAACCAGGTGTATCCCAGAATCATTTGGTTGCATCCTAGGTTGGTCACATTGGCTGTGATTCTTTCGCGATGTCCTTGAAAGTCTATGATTAGGTTGGTGGTGTAGGCAATGCCTCCTGCTGAGTTGATGGTGCCATCTATGTTGTAGACTGGTACCACGAGTTCAAGGGGTTTCAGGGGTATGCGTTGGGCTTTGGCCCAATCAGTATCTATGAATACTTCATTTGCGCCACTGTCCAGAAGTGCTGCTACTTCAATGTTTTTGGTTTTTGTAACTATATCTATTTTTAGGACTAGTTCCCTGAGTGGACGCATGGTGCAGACTTTCCGCTCAGTCGGGATCTGAGGGGGGGAACTATTTATATTTTGTTTGTAAGCCAAATGAAGCCTCCCTTCCCGGGGAGCGCGCTCTTTCGAGTTCGTGGCTTCGGTTGTGTCATCTGGTAGGATACTACTTCGAGATGATGGAGAATCAAGAGAAACATCACTATCTAATATATTAAAATGATTACAAGAAGAGGAAGAGCGAGATGGAACAGAATTTGTACTAGCACTATCTAGGCATTGAGTACTGTAGTCCGAAGGTAAACTATTTTTATGTCTTTTATGAGGTGGAGGGGTCGTACCCGATACAATCTCCCTTACTCTTTTCCCTGAGTCACATGAGATCTCGGAAGTAGGCTTGTGCAGCCTCTAAGTCCATGCCTTGTATCACTTTAACCCAGTTAGGCGATTGTGGGGTTTGTTGGTTTGTTGGAGCAGTTCCTTCTGTGGCCCGCACTTGTTTGGCTTTATATTTAGGACATTCCTTTCTATGTCCACCACAAGAGAATCCACAGTCTTTACAGTGAGTGGAGGGTTTTTTGCATTCCTTGGCACGATGTCCATCGCCTCCACAGTTATAACATCCCAGAGATGTCTTTCAAACATCAGTAGTAGTTACTGTCATGTCGATATCCATGGCATTGGGGTCTCGACGTTGGGAGGAGGAGCGGGTTTCAAAGGCTTCAATTGCATTGGCATATTTCTGGATGACGGCAATGAAGTTGTGGATTTTGGTCGGCCTTTCTCCTTGTAGAAACATGTGTTTGATAATGTCCTGTTGACTATTCCTTTCGAGAAGGGCTATCTCCATCATCGGATCACATTTCGCTTGATTGTAAAGAGCTATCCATGTCATTAGAAAGACTTGAGTTTGCTCTTTTGATCCTTGCTTTTTGTCCATGACTTTTCGAAGGGCTATATCTCTGTCATTGCCAATCCAAAAATGGCCATCGAGTAATGCTTCCAGTTGAGCGGGGAAAGGCCATTCATGGTCTTCCCATCCTCGTTGCTTTTTTAATTCGTTTCTGGCCCAAGCACCAGCACCATTTTTGTCCTTTTCTCCTACATCACCTATGCAGGAGAGGGCCGCTAAGCATCCTTGTTTATTGGTGGTGAAGGTTTCTGCATGGACCTCGATCCAGGCCATCATTTTCGTCCACCATTCATCATAACAACTGTAGGTTCCGTCAAAATTCCCAGGATCAGGGATTATTTCGGCACGCTTCTTTGAGTTCTCTGAGGACTTTTGTGAAGGTCGAAGGGCTGCGGTGACGGCGAGGGTTTCAGGGGACAAGGACGACGTTGGGTGAGGGGCTTCTTCTCTTTCTTGGTCTAGACAGTCGTGGGCCTTTCGGGTGCTGTCTTGCGCTTCTCTGAGCTGTTCCTGCAGCTTCTCGATTGTTTCGTATAGCAAGTCTAGATGAGCGTCTGAGATGGCGCTCGTGGATGCCTGGGGTGGCGGATCTTTGGGGGTCGATCTCGAGCCCCTGCCTCTCATTGGGTTGAACATGGGCTGCTCAGTGCCCATATCCATCGAATATCCTCCTGATCCCATTTTGTAGCTCGATTGGGAATTCTACGTGACTGGCGTAGATGTAGTATGGATTGTAGTTTTCAGCGATGAATTCGCTGTCGAGAGATCTTAGGAATTGATTTTTGAGTTCAAAAGGCCAATCACCGACTACATCAAGTTCAAAGCCTCCGATGTAATCGTCATTTGGGTTTTCTTCTTGTATTGGAAGACGAGAGACTGGAAAGATTTCTTGCACAGCGAGGGATATGTTTTTGAAGGTTACAGGAATGGTGGACAATTTTCTACTATGTGGGCCAATTAACAATTGTTTGTTCCTGTAGGTAAAGTACAAATTGTTGGTCGTGTGCTTCACGTAGAGCAGCAAGTTCTTCGGTGGTAGGGAGAGTGATTGCTTCTGGGGCAGTTTTGTATTCTTCCCAACCATTATCGGACCACTGAGTTTTTACGTCATATGGATCGGGTTCGGTTGGTTGATGGTAGTCGGGACTGAGGAAACTTAGTTTGAATTCCCTTCCAACAATGGTCAATTCGAGATGGTATCCTTCTTCTTGATTGGACAAGTGATAGAAGAGGGCGGCAATGAGGGTGAAGCAATAGATGAAAGCAATGGTTCCGATGAGGATGATGAGGGTAATACTCATATAATGAGGAGGATCTCACGAAGAGTCACTTCACTTGAATCTGTAAAGAACAATCTTCTTCGGCCGGTCGTGTCACGGGCACAACTTTCTGGTGGGGAAACTGGGGAGTGCACGCAGGCGATATCTGTTGCCCGTCAAGCAGATGGGTAGGTAATACCCACAGATCGTTTAGGTTATATCACATGCAACCTCGATAACAATTATGCTCGTTCAAAAGCGTGTGCTGACCCACTATGCACAGGGTAGGGATTGATACTATTACTCGCGGCGAAGCATGTCCTCTTGAATGAGGTCGTAGCCTTTGCAAAGTGAATGAGTTTGTGGGATGTACAGTTCCGCGATACAATTTGAAGATCAAGGGTTCGTAATCCCCTGGACGATAACCTGGTCAAGGGTTCTCTTTATCCTCTGATGTGAGGGGTCTCCCTTATGTCTGGGATCCGACAATGACGAAGTGATTTAGATGCAAAGTGTTTGTCACGATGTACTAGTGACAAGTGAGATGGGATAGTAAAGAAAGTCTTGTTCTTATGAAGGCAACCTATAACCCAATAAGGACTATGGCACCTCAACAAGAGACAAGGAGAATGGAGGGGACGAGTATAGGTTAGAGGGAATCCAACCAGAACAAGACTAGCTTGTTCGGTTGTTGCATTCAAGTATTTATACTACTGATATGTGTGCACAGACCAGCTTAGGGCAGGTCTGAATAAGCTATGCTAACTAATCTAGTAATGTATCAACGAGTGTCATGAAGATAAAGGTACAGGTCACGTGATGATGACTAAGCAAGTCATGTGACATAAAAGTAAAGAGAAAGATGTAAGGTTGAAAGAGGTCACGTGATGCTGACTAAGTAGGTCACGTGACTTTTGAAGAGTCAAAAATGAAGGGGTTTGTAACATGGAGAGGGTATGAGGAGTCGTTGGTAGATGACGACAAAGGTGTACTCAATCTAAGTGAAGAGTGACTAACACGAAAGTGTACAAGGGAGTGTCGACTCAGAAGTATGACAAGGACTTATCAAGGCTACGACCTCATTCGAGAGGACATGCTTCATCGCGAGTAATAGTATCAATCCCTACCCTGTGCATAGTGGGTCAGCACATGCTTTTGAACGAGCGTAATTGTTATCGAGGTTGCGCGTGATATAACCTAAAAGATCCACGGGTATTACCTACCCATCCGCTTGACGGGCAACAGATATCGCCTGCGTGCACTCCCTGGTTCCCCCACCAGAAAGTCGTGCCCGTGACACGACCTGCCGAAGAAGATTTTCTTTACAGGTTTGAGTGAAGTGACTCTTCGTGAGATCCTCCTTGTTGCATGAGTATCACCCTCATCGTCCTCATTGGAATGCTCACTTTTGTATATTGCTTCACCCTGATTGCCGCCCTCTTCTACCACTTGTCCAACCAAGAAGAAGGATACCATCTTGAATTGATTGTCACGGGAAAAGAATTTAAACTAAGTTTTCTCAGTCCCGACTACCATCAACCCTCAGAGGCCAACCCATACAACATAAAGACTCAGTGGTCTGATGCCGGCTGGGACACCAACTATGAAACTGCCCCGAACCAATTACTCTTCTTACCCCAGAAGAATTCACTGCGCTACACGAAGCATACAATTAGCAATTTATAGCCTACTTGCAGGAACAAACTATCCTCAATTGGACCACCTAGAATCGCCCACTGTTACGATTCATAGAGAATCCCCCCCATTTCTTTCTCTCTTTTCCCCTACTCCTCGTTGTCTGAATGTGACCTCATCGATTTATACCTTTGTTGTATGACTAGTCACCTATAGCTTCTTCTTCTCACGCACTATAGGTTACCTATATGTTCCATACCCTTCTTCAGGGTTCCATGACACCATTTCTTCGACCAATCATCGGTTGTCCTTTTATCTATTTTCCTACCTATTTAAAATGTCGCACTCTCGATGTACATCTTTTTCTAACTTTGACCTCCTCGAGTATCCTAGATACGTCTTGGAATATACCTCTTACCTGCTGAGAATCTCTGTGTGACCTCGTCCTGCACTTGAGTGGACGCTTCGACTACAAAGGAGCCTCAGTATCTAGAACTCCTGGAAGTCGTCTCTTTGCCTCAAATCCTCGAACCTCTGATCCCTTGACTCTCAGAGAACCTCGTCGTCTTGATCCCTAGACCCTCAAGACCTCCTTCGTCTCCCCCGTCGTCTTGCTTCATCCTCGTCCACTCCCATAACCTTCCTCTCGAGGATACCCTTGATCCGCTCAGGACCAAGTGTAACACCCACCATTCCTGTAACATTCGAAAACATGTCCTTCGCTGTGCAAAAGGTCGTTCCTGTCCCCCGTCTTCCCATACAGGAAGAAGACCCTAACGATGACTACATTGGAGGCTTCAAACTTGACTGAGTTGGTGATTGGCCCTTTGAACTAAAAAACCAATTCTTGAGATTCCTGGACGGCAAATTCGTCGCTGAGAATTATGACCCATACTACATCTACGCCAGTCATGTAGAATTCCAAATTGAGCTACAAGATGGGATCAGGAGGGTATTCGATGGATATGGGCATGGAGCAGCCCATGTTCAACCCAATAAGAGGCAGGGGCTCGAGATCGATCCGAGAAGACCAACCGCCCCAACCATCGACAAGCGCCATCTCAGACACTCGACTAGACTTGCTATACAAAACAATCAAGAAGCTGCAGGAACAGCTCAGAGAAGCACAAGACAGCGCCCGAAAGGCCCATGACCATCTAGACCAAGAAAGAGAAGAAGCCCCCCCCCAGACGTCGTCCTTGTCTCCCGAAACTCTTGCCGTCATCGCAGCCCTTCGACCTTCACAAAGGTCCTCCGAGAACTCGAAGAAGTGCGCCGAAATAATCCCTGATCCTGGGAATTTCGATGGAACCTATAGTCGCTATGACGAATGGTGGACAAAAATGATGGCCTGGATCGAGGTCCATTCCGAAACATTCACTACCAACAAACAAGGATGCTTGGCGGCTCTCTCGTGCATAGGTGATATAGGAGAAAAAGACAAAAACGGTGCTGGTGCTTGGGCCAGAAACGAATTGAAAAAGCGACGAGGATGGGAAGATCACGAATGGTAAACAAGGATCGAAGGAGCGAACCCAAGTCTTCCTAACGACATGGATAGCTCTCTATGATCAGGCAAAATGTGATCCTATGATGGGAATGGCTCTTCTCGAAAGGAACAGTCGACAAGACATTATCAAACACATGTTTCTGCAAGGAGAAAGGCCGACCAAGATCCATGACTTCATTGCCGTCATCCAAAAATACACCAATGCCATCGAAGCCTTCGAAACTCGCTCTTCTTTCCAATGTCAAGATCTCAATGCCATGGATATCAACACGACTGTGACTACTACCGATGTTCAAAAGACATCTCTGGGATGTTACAACTGTGGAGGCAACGGACATCATGCCAAGGAATGCAAAAAACCCTCCACTCGCTGTAAAGACTGTGGATTCTCTCCTGGTGGACATAGAAAGGAATGTCCCAAATATAAAGCCAAACAAGTGCGGGCCACAGAAGGAACTGCTTCAACAACCAACAAACCCCACAATTGCCTAACTGGGTTAAAGCGATACAAGGCATGGACTTAGAGGCTGCACAAGCCTACTTCCGAGATCTCAATGTAACCCAGGGAAAAGAGTAAGGGAGGCCGTATCGGGTACGCCCCCTCCCCCTCATAATAAACAAAAAATAGTTTACTTTCAAATTACCGTACTTGACGCCTAGATAGTGCTAGTACAAATTCTGTTTCCTCTTCTTCTATTTCTTTCTTCAATCGTTTTAGTATATTGGATAATGAAGTTTCTCTTGATTCTTTGTCATTTTGAAGGCAACCTCTATCCAAAAAGAACTATGGCACCTCAACAAGGGGACGAAGACTTAGGAGGGGAATGTATAGGTTAGAGGGAATCCAACCAGAACAAGACTAGCTTGTTCGGTTTGCTGCATTCAAGTATCTATACTAATGACATGTGTGCACAGACCAACTTAGGGCTGGTCCGGATAAGCAGTGCTAGCTAATATGGTAAGTGTAAAGTGGTACGATAATAATAAAGGTACAGGTCACATGATGATGACTAAGCGGGTCACATGACTTCAAAGAGTAGTAAGTGAAATGTGAGAGACAACACTTATGTAAGCGGTCACGTGATGCTGACTTAGCAGGTCACGTGACTTTGAAGAGTGAAAAATGAAGAGGTTTGTAACATTACCCCCCTGCTAGCCTTGAGATACCAGATCAAGCGGTGGTAGAACCGAAGGTGAAATTAATAATAGGGGTGGAAAATAAACTGTCAAATAAAGCATGATTCATTTTTAGACGGTGAGGAGCCGAGGGTTTTCTTTTATGGAAGTCATTTATGGCAGCTTGAGCCTTTTTCAATCCTGAGGCAGATTCCCAAGTTCGATCGCTCTCGTTGTACCCTTTCCAATGTACTAGATATTGGAAGCCGCGGCCAATAGGTCTGGAGTTGACAATGTAATCAACTTCAAATTCCTCGGTGCCTTCATCGTTGACAAGCACCGGTCCAGGTTGGACGACAGGATGGCCAGATAAGGGTTCAATATAAGGTTTAACTCAAGAGACATTGACGATGTGGCGAGCTTTCACAGATTTGGGGAAGAGTAATCCCACACTATTGGTGTGTACTTCAACGATTTGGTAAGGACCAATCCAGCGTTCCGTTAATTTACGTGATGGACATTCATCAAGAGCAAGATGTTCGGTGCTTAGCCAAACGAGATCTCCGATTTTGTATTTGGCGTCTTTAGCCTTTTCAAGATTGGCTTTCATATCATCAGCAAACTCTTTAGCGACCAGAGCTTTTACTGATGTTGGTTCGAAACCAAGACGGGGGGCAAATGTTTTCGTCAACTGGAAAGGGGTAAAACCAGTGGCGGACGAGCGGGTATTATTGAAATTAAACTGAGCGATGGCAAGCCATTCAACCCATTGATCTTGTTTTTCTGCTGTGAAGAGACGGAGGTATTGATTAAGTTCGCAGTTAACGCGTTCCGTTTGTCCATCGGTTTGGGGATGATATGCTGTGGACATCTTCTTTTCTATTTTTAGCAATTTGAGCAGATCTATCATCATTTGACTAGCAAATTGAGGTCTGCAGTCGGAAACGAGGGAATCGGGAAGTCCATGATGCTTCCATACATAATCTCTATAGAGTTCAGTAGTTCCTTTCGACTTGATGGTTTTCGTAGTCGGTATCAGAGTGGTTTCTTTTGAGAAGCGATCTACCACTACTAACATGCTGTCAAAGCCGTGGGAGGCGGGAAGCCTGTTATGAAGTCTGCTGACACGTTTTTCCAGGGTCCTTTGGGTACTTTGAGGGGCTGCAATTTTCTGGCAGGCGGAAAGTTGGTAGGTTTCATTCGCGCACAGCATTCACACAATTTACAATACTCCGAGGAAGTCTTGTGTCTTTTCGGCACCTTTGTGTCCGAATATGGGATGATCATGGAATTGTGTCATTACTTCTCTGCAGAGTTCTTCTGGTATCCAAAGTTTGTCACTATAATAATATAATCCTTCACAGAGGATCGACCCGTCTGGAGATGTGCATCCAGAGTGCGAAGATTTGATTTTATCGAACAGGGTAATCTCTTCTAGAGATCTGATCCGATTATCAGGGATGAACGTCATTTGTTTGTTATCGTTTTCTATGCCGAGCATATGGTCTTCTCATCTAGAGAGTGCATCGGCTTTTCCCATTGAAGTTCTGGGGTTTTAACGAGAGTGTAATCAAATCGTGAGAGGTATTGAGCCCATCGCGCTTGTCATCGATTTAGATCTTGGCTTTTCATAAAATACTGGAGATTCTTATGATCTGTCCAGATCTCGAAACTGTTCCTAGCTCCTTCTAGATAATGTCTCCATTGTTCGATTGCTAGTATGATCGCAAGCATTTCTTGAATGGGACATATAGACTACTGGATGCTATTTGTCATCTTTCAGGGAGGAGAGCACAGCTCCTGTAGGAAAATCCAATGCATCGCATTCAACACGATAAGGGGTGGTATTATCGGGGTATGCTAAAACAGGGGCAGTGGTGAATCTATTTTTGAGCATATCAAATGTATCTTGTTGAGCTTTTTCCCATTTCCAGGGTTGATCTTTCTTTGGTAAGTCATGTAAGGGTCTCGCTTTGAGAGTATTGTTGGTGATGAAGCGGCGATAGAAATTTGCTAAACCGAGGAAACTTCTTACGGCTTTTACGTTTGTGGGGGTCGGCCACTTAGCAATGCCGTTGAGTTTTTCCTGATTCATTGAAATTCCATCGCAAGAGATGTCCATGCCTAGCATGTCGACTTTTTGTACTCCAAAGAAGCACTTTTCGGGTTTCACGAACAAGTCATTCTTTCTACGTCTCTCTAAGACCTTTTTAACCATTTCCTGATGGTGTTTCCTACCTCCATTTGTAAAGATCAATAGATCGTCAATATAAATAATGACTATGCCATCCATATCTGCGAAGATGTCGTTCATCATGTTCTGGAACGTGGCGGGTGAATTACACATCCTGAAGTACATCACAGAGGGTTTGTAGGTACCCAGATGACAGACGAAGGCTCCTTTCCATTCATCGCCTGCTTTAAACCTTATGTTGTTTTAACCCCAACGAAGATCCATTTTGGTGAAGATCTTGCTTCCTTTTAATTTATCGATGATCGAACCAATGAGAGGGAGTGGGTAATTGTTTTTGACTGTTCCCTCGTTTAGATATCTATAGTCCATAACCATTCGCTTTTTACCATCTTTATTAGGGATGAAGAACACTGGCGAGGTCTGAGGTGACTTCGAAGGTCAAATGTAACCTTTGTTCAATTGGTCTTCTACGAAGGCTTTGACTTCATCCTGTTCTACAGGGTTAAGGGGAATTAATCTACCCTTTTTTGGTTTGAAATCTGGTTTCAGATCTACAGCATGGTCCCATGTTTTCTTTTCAGGCAAACACTCACTAGCCTTCTTCGAGAAGATGTCAAGATATTCATGATATGCCTCGGGTACTAGTTTGAAGGCTTCTTCAGGTTCGATGCCATCAGAAGGTTCTTTTCCAAAGCCTTGAATTCTATAAGAATAGTCGATCTCGGACTAGTCTAAACGAGATTGATAGATGGCGTTCAACGCTTGACAGGACGTGGGACATTGATGTAGTTTGATGATCCCTTTTACCCAATCAATCATAGGATTATGTTCGCGTAGCCAGATGTATCCAAGGATCATTTGATTACGTCCCAGGTTGGTCACATCGGCGGTGATTTTCTCACGATGTCCTTGAAAATCTATGACAAGGTCGGTGGTATAGGCAATACCTCCTGCCGAGTTGATTGTTCCATCTACGTTGTAAACCGGTACAACTAGTTCAAGGGGTTTCAAGGGAATTCTTTGGACTTTGGCCCATTCGGTATCTATGAAGATGCTGTTAGCTTCACTGTCAAGAAGTGCAGCTATGGATATGTTTTTGTTTTTCGTAACTATGTCTATTTTTAGGATTAATTCTCTAAGTGGGCGCATAGTGTGCACTTTTCGCTCAGTCGGGATCTGAGAGAGAGAATTTATTTTTTCTTTATAAGCCAAATTAAGCCTCCCTTTCTGGGGAGCACACTCTTTCGAGATTGTGGCTTCGGTTATGCCATCTGGTAGAATACTACTTCGAGAGGACAAGGAATCAAGAGAAACTTCATTATCTAATATACTAAAACGATTGAAAAAAGAAATGTCAGAGGAGGAAACAGAATTTGTACTAGCACTATCTAGGCATTGAGTACAGTAATTTGAAAGTAAACTATTTTTTTGTTTATTATGAGGGGGAGGGGTTGTACCCGATATGTTCTCCCTTACTCTTTTCCCTGAGTCACATCGAGATCTCGGAAGTAGGCTTGTGCAGCCTCTAAGTCCATGCCTTGTATCGCTTTAACCCAGTTAGGCGATTGTGGGGTTTGTTGGTTTGTTGAAGCAGTTCCTTCTGCGGCCCGCACTTGTTTGGTGTTGGAACAGTAGTATTCTTATCTTCCATAACTACTGTTTCTACAGTGCTCTCTAGCACTTCCTAGTTCTTTCTAGAACTTTCTATTACACTTACTCATTCTAGTCATCGTTATGACATCATAGATAAGAGCTCTTTATGCTATAGGCTTGAGTCTCTTATGCT
>JBBPPX010000582.1:0-11245 GCA_038092235.1 Leccinum boreale
ACCCCTCACCGACACTAGTTGCACAGTTATACCCCAAAACACATGCCAATCAAGCTGGCTGACAATACCCTTCTTTACTCAGCTGGTGTTGGGTCTATGGTGTGCCATCCTGTCATCGAAGGAAAGAGGGCTAGAGCTGTTAAGTTCACTTGTGTCTTGCATGTTCCTGAGCTTCGCCACAACCTCCTATCCGTCCTATACTTTACAAAACATGCCGGCTTCATTGTCAATATAGACTCATTACATATGGTCTTTTCTCGACCACCTGGTCCTCCACTATTCGTCGCTACTATCAGAGACAACAATGCCACTCTCTTGGATGGCTCCACTGTTGGCGAGGCTGCTTGCCCTGCAACATCATTACCGCTCGATCTGTCCCTTTGGCATCACAGGTTGGCGCATCATCACATTCCTGGGGTAAAGGAACTATATCAGTGCCAGTTGGTCTCTGGCTTGCAGTTAGATGTCAAATCTGCGCCTGATCCTGTCTGTGAACCATGTTTAGCAGGCAAGATGCATGCCAATCCCATCCCTCCATCACAGACTCGTACCTCTCACCCTCTGGAACTCGTTCACACTACTGTCCATCAGGTTTCGCATGCTTGTGTGTCTGACTATTGCTACTGGGTCACCTTCATCAACAACTACTTGAGATATCGCTTTGTGTTGGCTATTAAGCGCAAGTCCGACGTCTTCAATGCATTTAAGACGTTTAAGGCATTCACCGAGACCCAATCAGAGTGCAAGCTCAAGGCACTGCACGATGACAAGGGAGGTGAATATATGAGTAATGCCTTTGTGGATTTCACCACTCAGTGTGGTATTGTGTGCCAGCACACTGCTCGAGCTCGTCCTTAGCAGAATGGGGTTGCTGAACGTGCAAACAGACTCTCTCTGAGCATATTACCAGCATGTTGCATGAGTCTGGCCTGCCTACTTTGTTCTGGGGTGAAGCTTTGGCTGCCCTTGTGCATGTTTGGAACAGATGTCCTACTGCTGCGCTGGACAATGCTATGCCTTATGAGCTGTGGCATGGCCGCAAGCCTGACGTCTCTCATCTTCAAGTTTGGGGTTGTACTGCTTACGTTCATCTCCAAAGGGACCAGCGCTCGCTCGCCTTTGGGTTCCCATGATGATAAGTGCATCTTTATAGGGTATCCTGAGGGTTATAAGGCCTGGAAGTTCTATAATCTGTCGACCAAGCGTACTATCATCTCAGAGCACGCCGATTTCGATGAACGACATTTCCTCGCTCGTCCCTCCACTCCATCATTGCCTCCATCAACCGCTTCGATCCCCTCTTCGTCTTATGTGCCTCCAGTCGTCTCGGATGATGAGGACTCTGTGGTGTCACCTGGTTCTGTCACTGGGGGGGAGGGGGCAGCCAGTTATTCCTCAGCTTCCAGCTTCCAGCTCCACCTCAGCCTGCTACACCACCTCCACTGCCTGCAGCTCCACTTCCTAATCCAGCTCCACCTCCTGTTGCTCCTGGTGGCTTTCCTGATGGATCTCCGATCGGTATTAGTGCTCGACTCCCTGCTAGACGAAGGAATCCACCTGGTCAATGGTGGAAGCTTGGTTCTGTGCAGCCAGATGAAGATGACGATGATGAGGATGCTGATTCAGCTTGCATGACGTCTCAGGCTGTTCCTCGATCCTATGCAGAGGCAATGCGTCAGGAAGATGGTCAAGAGTGGCATCAGGCTGCTCTCGACGAGTTGAATGCTCAGAGACAGAATGGGACATGGACTCTCGTTCCTAGGCCTACAGATCGACCTGTCATCGGTTCCAAGTGGGTCTTTGCACACAAATATCATGCTGATGGCTCCTTTGATCACTATAAGGCTCGTCTTGTTGCCCAAGGCTTCAACCAGCGTCCTGGATTCGAGTATCTCGAGGTCTTTGCTCCCATTGTCCGCTTGCCCACTTTGCGCATCGTCCTTGCGCTCGCAGCTATCCATGACTGGCATCTTTGGTCCATCAACATCTCTCATGCTTATCTCAATGGGGAGATCGACTGTGAGGTGTACATGGAGCAGCCCATTGGTTTCAAGGAAGGAGATCCGAAGAAGACCATTTGCAAGCTGCAGAAGGCACTATATGGGACCAAGCAAGGTGGAAATTGATGGCATCACAAACTTCACACTGTCCTCGGCTCTATGGGCTTCACACCGACCTATTCCGATGCAGCTGTCTACATCTTCACTTGCCAGGACATCCGCATCATCCTCCCTGTCTTTGTTGACGACATGACCTTTGCCTCAAAGTCCTTGGATGCGATCAAGCATATGATGGACCAGCTGCCACGCAAGCATTTTAAAATCCATGACTTGGGGCCTACCACCGAGATTCTGGGGATCAAGATCGATAGGAATTGCACCACTCGCTCTCTCACACTGTCTCAGCGTCAGTATTGTGTTGAGATGCTTGAGCGTTTTGCTATGGGCAATTGCAAGCCTGTTAGCACGCCTATGGATCCGGGTTTATCCTTGTCTCAGACTCAGCTACCCCAGACATCCGCAGAGATCGCTTCCATGCAATCAGTCGACTATGGTGGCGCTGTAGGTTCCCTATAGTATCTCTCCTGCACTACTTGTCCAGATATCGTTTACACTGTTGGTCAGCACCATGGACTATAGCATCACCTATTTCCCTGATCCTTCAATCCCTCAGCTCTTCTCCACTTACTTGGATGCAAATCATGGTGGATGCAAGGACTCTGGGTGCTCGACTGGCGCATATATTGTCAAGATCGGAACTGGTGTTGTCTCCTGGATGTTGAAGCACCAGCTGATTGTTGCTTTGTCTACAACTGAGGCAGAGTTCATTTCTGCTTGCAAAGCTGGCAAGGAAGTTGTCTGGATGCACAAGTTGCTGGAGGAGTTGGGTTTCCCTATGGACAAATTGTCTGTCCTTCACATCGACAACCAATCAGCCATTCAGGTGGCGAAGCATCCAGAACATCATGGGCGGATGAAGCACCTCGACTTGCGCGACTTAGGGGGAGCAAGTGATTGCAGAGTCGTGCAATCATGGGGGAGTGTTACTTTTGGTGATTTCGCACTCTTTTCATTCATTTTTACTTCATTGTACACCATTGGATTCTCCTTCACATCGACAACCAATCAGCCATTCAGGTGGCGAAGCATCCAGAACATCATGGGTGGATGATGCACCTCAACTTGTACTGGTTTTGGCTTCGAGATGTGGTGGACAAGGGTATCATTTCACCCAACTTTGTTCCTACTGATCTGATGCCTGCTGATCTATTGACTAAGGCTTTGCCTTGTGTTAAAGTAGAATGTCTGTGCCAGATGCTGGGACTTGCTAGACTTAGGGGGAGCAAGTGATTGCAGAGTCACACAATCAGGGGGGAGGTGCCTGCTTCCTTTTAATTTATCAACAATTGAGCCAATAAGAGGGAGGGGGTAGTTGTCTTTGACCGTTTCGTCGTTTTGATATCTATACTCCATGACCATTCGCTTTTTACCATCCTTTTTGGGAATAAAGAACACTGGAGAAGTTTGGGTTGACTTTGAAGGTCTGATGTAACCCTTGCTCAATTGGTCTTTAACGAATGCCTTGACTTCCTCCTGTTCCACAGGGTTGAGGGGAATTAATCTCCTTTTTTTGTGTTTGAAATTTGATTTCAGATCTATGGCATGGTCCCATGTTTTTGTCTCAGGCATGCATTCGCTGGCCTTCTTTGAGAAGACATCATGGTAGTCATGGTATACCTCAGGTACCAATTTGAAGGCTTCTTCAGCTTCATTTCCATCATGCCTAGCCCTTGAACTCTGTAGGAGTGATTGATCTCAGATTTGTCCAATTGGGATTGATAGATTGCATTTCATGCATGACAGGAAGTGGGGCATTGATGTAGGTTTACTGTTCCTTTCACCCAATCGATCAAAGAATTATGTTCGTGTAATTTCATGATGTCCTTGAAAGTCTATGATAAGATCTGTAGTGTAGGCAATGCCTCCTGCTGAGTTTATTGTGCCATCTACGTTGTAAACCGGTACAATGAGTTCCAGGGGTGTCAGGGGTATTCATTGGGCTTTCGCCTATTCAGTATCTATAAAGATTCCATTTGATCCACTGTCTGGGAGTGCGGTGACTGAGATGTTTTTGGTTTTTGTAACTATATCTATTTTTAGGATCAATTCCCTAAGTGGATGCATAGTGCAAACTTTTTGCTCAGTCAGGATCTGAGGAGGTGAACAATTTTTATGTTTTTTGTAAGCCAAATTAAGCCTCCCTTCCCAGGGAGTACACTCTTTCGAGATTGTGGCTTCGGTTGTGTCATCTGGTAGGATACTACTTTGAGATGATGGAGAATCAAGAGAGACATTACTATCTAATATATTGAGATGATTAAAGGAAAAAATGGAAGGAGAAATAGAATTTGTACTAGCACTATCTAGGCATCGAGTACGATAGTCTGAAAGTAAACTATCTTTTTGTTTTATAGGAGGGGGAGATGTCATACCCGATATGATCTCCCTTACTCTTTTTCCTGAGTTACATCGAGATCACGAAAGTAGGCTTGCGCAGCCTCTAAGCCCATGCCTTGTATCGCCTTAACCCAGTTAGGCAATTGTGGAGTTTGTTGGTTTGTTGAAGCAGTTCCTTCTGCGGCCTGCACATTTTTGGACTTGTATTTTGGACATTCTTTTCTATGTCCACCACAAGAGAATCCACAATCTTTACAGCGAGTGGACGGTTTTTTGCATTCCTTCACACGATGTCCATCGCCTCCACAGTTGTAACATCCCAGAGATGTCTTTTGAGCATTGGTTGTAGTTACAGCTGCATTGATATCCATGGCATTGGGATCACAATGTTGGAAGGAGGAGGAGGAGTGGGTTTCAAATGCTTCCATTGTGTTGGCGTATTATTGGATTGTGGCAATGAAGTCATGAATTTGCCTTAGCCTTTCTCCTTGCAGAAACATATGTCGAATGATGTCTTGTCGACTGTTTCTTTTGAGTAAGGCGATTCCCATCATCGGATCACATTTGGCTTGATCATAGAGGGCTATCCAGGTTGTCAAGAAAACCTGGGTTCACTCTTTAGACCCTTGCTTTTTTTGTCCATGAGCTTTTGGAGGGCAATATCTCTTTCATTGCCAATTC
Organism: Leccinum boreale; assembly: GCA_038092235.1. Lineage (NCBI taxonomy): Eukaryota > Fungi > Basidiomycota > Agaricomycetes > Boletales > Boletaceae > Leccinum > Leccinum boreale. The sequence goes on from JBBPPX010000582.1 coordinate 5,139, forward strand.
AGAAGTGGCTGTCGAGTAATGCCTCTAACTGATTGGGAGTAGGCCAATCTTTGTCTGCAAGGCCTTGTCGTTTCTTTAGCTTGTTTCTTGCCCAAGTGCCAGCACCATTTTTATCCTTTTCTCCTATATCACCTATTTGAGAGAATACTGCCAAGCATTCTTGTTTGTTTGTAGTGAACGTCTCTGCATTTACTTCTATCCAGGCCATCATCTTTGTCCACCATTCATCATAGCGGCTATATGTGCAGTTGAAATTCCCTGGATCAGGAATTATTTTGGCGCGCTTCTTCAAGTTTGAGGAGGACCCTTGTGAAGGTTGAGAGGCTGCGGTGACGGTGAGGGTCTTGGGGGACAAGGATGATGTCGGGGGAGGGGCTTCTTCCCTTTCTTGGTCTAGGCAATTGTAGGCCCGCTGGGCGTTGTCCTGAGCTTCTTTGAGCTTGTTCTTCAGCTCATTGATTGTTGAGTACAGCGATGCGAGTCGAGCGTCTAGGTTCGAATCGCTCATTGAGGATTGGGGCACTGGGTCTTCTCTGCTCAATCCAGAGCCCCTCGAGCTCGTTGGATTGAACCCTTCAAGTTGGCTCATTGAGTATCCTTCTGATCCCATCATTGGTTTTGATTTCAAATTCTACATGACTTGCATATGCGTAGTAAGGGTCGTAAGATTCTGCAATGAATTCGCTGTCGAGTGATCTCAGGAATTGGTTTTTGAGTTCAAAGGGCCAATCTCCAACTATGCCAAGTTTGAAGTTTCCTGAATAGTTGTCGTTAAGATTTTCTTCTTCTATTGGTAGCTAGGGACAGGGAAGGTTTCTCGCACAACGAAGGACACATTTTTGAAGGTGACAGAAATGTCAGGCGATTTAGGTGGGCCATATGAGGTGGACCTGTTCTTGCAAGTAGAGTACGAAGTTTCAGTCGTGTGCTTCGTGTAACACGGCAAGTTCTTCAGGAGTAGGACGCTGGATTGCTTCTGGAGCAGTTTCGTATTCTGTTTCCCAGCCATTATCTGACCACTGAGTTTTTTGTTTGTATGGATCGGGTTCAGTGGGTTGTTGATAGTCGGGGTTGAGGAAGTTAAGTTTGAATTATTTTCCTACTATGGACAATTCAAGATGATATCATTCTTCTTGATTGGACAACTGGTAAAGAGGAAGGTGATAATGGTGAAGCAATAGAGGAATGTGAAGATTCCAATGAGGAGGATGAGGGTAATGCTCATATATCGAGGAGGATCTCACGATGAGTCACTTCACTCGGATCTATAAAAGAACTGTTGATGAGTTGCTACCTCACAAGAATAGCCTAGCCTGTGAATGGAGGAACCAGGGAGTGCATGCAGGCAATATCTGTTTTCTGTCAAGTGGATGAGTAGGTAATACTCGCGGATCATTTAGGTTATATCACGTGCAACCTAGATAACAATTACACTTGTTCTAAAGCATGTGCTGACCCACTATGCACAGGGTAGGCGAATATACTATTACTCACAACGAAGCGTGTCCTCTCGAATGAGGTTGTAGGCTTCGCAAAGCGAACGAGTTTGTGGGATGTACGGTCCCACTATACAATTTGCAAGGTGTTCATAATCACCTGAGAGTTGCCTGCTCAAGGGGTCTCGTTTATCCTCTGATGTGAGGGTTCTCCCTGAAGTCTGGGATCCAACTATAATACAGCGATGTAAAAAAAGTTTTTGTCACAGTGTACTTGTTATGATTGTCTCTGGAGTTCTCCCTATGTTGTTTCTCTCTCTCTGTTTCTTTCGCTTTTCACCTTTACCCTCTGTTCACTATGTATCATAGATCTCGGGCAATTTTGCATCCTGTTCCACATCGCTGATGATCTGACCTTCTCCTATCCTAGTTCCTGATGTTCCCTATCTTTGTTCCGACTTCTCCCTATCTATAACTTCTGACTCATGATGATATCTTTGCTTCATCATCCTTCTGTTATCGCTTACTGTACCATCATTTATCCGCAGCTTTTTACTCATCCATACTGCGGATGACTCATCCATTCCTTACGATTCTATCATGTTCCATATTGTAGTACTTAAGGACCACCTTCGCGTTTTGTAACACCTAAGATAGAGCTACTTGGAATATTACCTAGTTCTCTGCGAAACCCCTCGAGTCCTTCGTCTCTCAGTCCCTTCGAATCTCTGCCCTCTCGAGTGTGTCCCCTGTCCTTCATCTTCAAGTCTCGCCAGGTGTTACGTCTGCTCGACTAGTCCTTTGTCCCTAGTCTCCATCTGTCCCTCCCAAGTCTACATCCGACCCTACCTGGGCCAGCTGCAACAAAAGCTCTAGCTTTTCTCTGCAGTCACCATTGTTGTGAACCGCCCCCACCATCACGTCCAGAACCCCCTACCAACGACCAGAGCGGAATTCTCCCTCCATCCCTTGAAACCCTTTAGCCTCTTCATCCCATCACCACTCACTATTCACCTCTTCCTGGAGAGGAGAACCTTCAATCCCAGATTCCCCAGACGTCCCTCCTCAGCAGCGTTCCAGCAATGAGTACGAGACAGACTTTGACCTCCCCCTTCTATCTAACGAAGATCAGGAGGAAACTCTCTCCCTCAATACCGAACTTGCCCATCAGCTCTCCTCCACTCTAGTCCTCCCTCAACCACCTACTCCCCCTTTCCCTTCCCCCCATACTCCCAGTGGAAATATCTTCACTTCCCCAAACCCTATCCCACCGCCTCTACCCTGATCTCGCTCTACTATGTCCAAACCTGTTGAACTCCGTCTTTCCCAACCAGACTCTTACGATGGAAAACACCACAAAGCCCTACCTTGGCTGCGCTCAGTAGCAAGATATCGAGTCATCAATGAAGAGATCTACAACACAGATGATAGGAAGATCTGTTATGTACTGTCGTTTATGAAGGAAGGAAATGCCGCCACCTGGGCGGACACTTTTACTGCGAAGCATCTTGATGGAGGAGGAAAATCCCTTGGAACTTAGACCAATTTTCTTACAGAATTCAAAGCAAGCTTCGAACACTCCAACTCTGCAGCTAACGCTCTCGCCTGGCTGACTACCCAGAGGATAATCGAGAAATCCCCTGGAAAGTACTCCATGGCCCTTGCCCAATACATCTCCCAGTTCCAAAGCAATGTCACCACCTCCAAAGTAACCGATGAATCCACCCTTTGCCATTACTTCTCCTTGGGCATCCCTCCTCCCCAATCCGGAAAGATTTACCTCATGAAAGAAGTCCCTACCACCATCGTCAAATGGTATTCCCATGCACAAAGGATTGATGACCAACAATGTCGTGCTTTCCTCACCTCCCAACAGTGGCATAAGGGGCGATCTTACACCAACCCCTTCACTCCTACATCCACAACTACCAAAGAACGTGACCCCAACGCCATGGATGTCGACGCCATTCGTATCCCTAAACTCACCCCTTCTGAAAGGGAGCGATGCTTCAAACAAGGACTTTGTCTTCGCTGTAGAAAATCTGGTCATAATGCCGCCTCCTGCTCCACATTCTCGACCAACTCTTCCTCTTTCAAAGGAACAACCAAGAAGGTCGCCAAAGCCGAAGAAGAGGACTTACCAGATCCCCTCAAAAACCAAACCACCTCGCCACGTTGAAGTCCACCCCACTCTTGACAAAAAGCTTTATAGTTTCCTTGGATTTGAAACCGAATCTCAGTACCTTGAGAGAGCTACAGTCGATAAAGTCCTCTGTCGAGTAATGAGGTGTGGTTCTCGCTTCATTCCCAAAGGATCCCCTCTAGTCGCCCGTCTTACCACTGCCACCAACCTTGTGGTCGAAGCTGAGAAATCCAAACCCAAGACTACCCCGGGCCTCCCTTCTGAATACTCAGCCTTTTCCTCAGTCTTCTTGGAAGAAGCCTCCTCTCGCCTTCCTCACTCTTGTCCCTATGACCATGCCATACAGTTAAACAAAACCTTTGTTCCCAAGATAGGGACAATCTACCCACTCTCCCCAGAAGAACAGAAAGCTACAGAGAACTTCCTTGATGAAAACCTTCATAGTGGAAAGATCAGACCCTCTAAGTCCCCCCAAGCATCCCCCTTCTTCTTTGTGAAAAAGAAAGACGGGAAACTTCGCCCTTGTCAAGATTATTGCTACCTCAATTCCCATACCACTCACGACGCATATCCCCTTCCCCTCATCTCCGACCTCATAGATAAGCTCAAAGGCGCTCAGGTCTTCACCAAATTCGACATTCATTGGGATTATAACAATGTTTGTATCAAAGAAGGAGATCAATGGAAAGGTGCCTTCATCACCCACAAAAGACTCTTCAAACCTACCGTCATGTTCTTTGGCATGAACAACTCTCCCTCCACTTTCCAGAGATTCATGAATGACTCCTTCCAGGATATGATCGCCAAAGGATGGCTTGTTATCTACATGGACGACCTCTTGATCTTCTCCCCAGATGACACCTCGCATTCTGAACATACCAAATGTGTTCTCCAACAAATAAAAGAACTAGATCTCCACTTTCGACTCGAAAAATGTAACTTTGCCACAGCTGAAGTCGAATACCTCGGAATGATCGTCAAACCAGGTACCCTCGCCATGGACCCAGCGAAATTAGATGGCATCGCCTCCTGGCCCACTCCCACTACTGTCAAAACTGTTCAATCATTCCTTGGTTTTGCCAACTTCTATAGACGGTTCATAGACCACTATTCTGACATTGCTTGTCCTCTCATAGATCTCACAAAGAAAGATAAACCTTGGGACTGGTCTGCTGCTTGTCAATCATCCTTTGAACGTCTGAAACATTCTTTCCTCTCCAAACCAGTTCTCCGCCTCCCCGACCTCTCCACCCCCTTTGCCATCGCTACAGATGCCTCTCGAGATGCCACCAGAGCAATCCTTCTCTAAACGAACTCCAATGGGGATTGGCACCCTTGCTCTTACCTCTCTCAATCCTTTATCCCTGCCGAACGAAACTATAACATATACGATTGAGAATTGCTCACCATCATCCATGCCCTCAAAGCATGGCGTCAGTACCTTCGAGGCTCTTCATTTCCCATCCAGGTCTTTACAAATCACAAAAACCTCACCTTCTTCCGCAGCCCCCAATATCTAAACCACCGACAAGCTCGTTGGCTTCTTGACCTCGCTGACTTCAATCTCAAAATCACCCATGTCCCTGGTACTGCCCTCGCTGGACCAGATGCCCTTTCTCGTCGACTGGACAAACTCTCCCTCTCCCCTGACAATGAGGACGTTACCCTCCTTCCCCCTTCACTCTGTGTTCATGTCGTTGACATCACCCTATGTGACATCATTGCTTCTGCCTCCGGCAACAATGTTCTCGTGTGCAATGCCCTTCAAGCTCTCGATGGCACCATTCCCCCTGCTTTCCATTCTCGTTTTTCTGACTGGCAGGTCGATGGTGGCCTCCTTACTTATCAAAACCGCATCTATATCCCTGATTTTGGTTCTCTTTGTCGCAACATTGTCACACGTTCTCATGACCATCCTTCTGTGGGCCACCCTGGTTATTACAAGACCCGCCAACTTGTTGCTGCCAAATATCGGTGGCCTGGTCTTGCGCAATCCAGAAATACGTTGAAGGATGCTCCCTTTGCCAACAATGCAAGGCAAACACCCATCAGACCGTTTCCCCCCTGACCCTGATCAAGTCCACCACCTCCCGCCCCTTCCAACAGATCTCATGTGATCTTATCACCAATCTCCCATCTTCCTCCGGATTCGATTCCTTATTGGTTGTGGTTGACTGCGGGCTTACAAAGGGGGTGATTCTCTGTCCTACCAAGAAAACTATTACCGCCAAACATCAGCATACTCACCCCCCTCTGGGCAGACCTGGCCAGTCGGGACAGGTTGGGACAGGGCTCTAGCTCTCCCAGCTCCCCTAGCAAGGTACTTAACTGGCTAGAGCTGTCCAGAGCTGTCACAGACTGTCACAGACTGTCACAGTTACCCAACCTGTCCCAGACTTTCCCCAGACAGCCCCAGACCTTCCCTAGAGTGCTCTAGTGTCTTCTAGTTCACCCCTAGTTCTTCCTAGACCCTTCTAGATGGCTCTAGCTTCTTCTAGTTCATCCTAGTTCATTCTAATTGGCTCCAG
>JBBPPX010000583.1:0-11184 GCA_038092235.1 Leccinum boreale
ATAAATTTGTCAGCATGTCCGCTTTTTTCAACATCAAGTGTGGGAATTTGGGCTTATATAATAGTCTCCACTTCAAAACTCTTAAGTCTTTCAAAATTTCAAAGTTTTTTGCAATACTTTTTTGCAATACTTTTCACCTTTTTGTCAACTTTTTTTTGTCACTTTTGTTTTTTTCAAAAACTTCAAATCTTTCAAACTTTTTCAGTTTTGGCAACACATTTTTTGCTATACTTTTGACACTTTTGGACAATATTGTTGGTGGACTTTTTTGTCAACTTTTTTTTTTTGTCAACTTTTTGAAAATCAAGTATGGGAATCTCCTTCACTTTGTTGAACTTTGACTAAATTTTTCTGACTACACTTTTTTACTACACTTTTTACTACACTTTTTACTACACTTTTTTGAACACTTTTTCGGTACACTTTTGTTTTCACTACACTGTTTGTCCTACACTTTTTACTACACTTTTACACTTTGACTAAATTTTTGTGACTACACTTTTTTACTACACTTTTTACTACACTTTTCACTACACTTTTCACTACACTTTTTACTACACTTTTTTGAACACTTTTTCGGTACACTTTTGTTTTCACTACACTGTTTGTCCTACACTTTTTACTACACTTTTTTGTACACTTTTTTCACCACACTTTTTTTACTACACTTCTCACTACACTTTGTTGGTACACTTTTTTTACTACACTTTTCACTACACTTTGTTGGTACACTTTTTTTACTACACTTTTCACTACACTTTTTTGGTACACTTTGGTACACTGTTTTCACTACACTTTTTGGTACACTTTCTGACTAAACTTTTTTTACTACACTTTTTACTACACTTTTTTGGTACACTTTGGTACACTTTGGTACACTTTGGTACACTGTTTTCACTACACTTTTCACTACACTTTTTGGTACACTTTTTTGGTACACTTTGGTACACTTTTTAATCCTAACCAGACACTGACCAAGTATGTTCAGGTATATTAACCAGAACTAACAAAGCAGTTGGTTAGTGAGCATCTGGTTAGTGTGCTTGGTAATGCTTGGTTAGTGTCTGGTTAGTGAGTGTCGGGTTAGTAAGCATCTGGTTAGTGTGCTTGGTAATGCTTGGTTAGCGTCTGGTTAGTGTGCTTGGTCAACTGCTTGGTTAGTGACTATGAACACTATGAACACTATGGCACTATGGTCACTATGAACTATGGCACTATGTGAACTATGAGTAGCTATGAATATACTATGACACTATGGCAACTATGTCAACTATGTTGAACTATGAGTTAACTATGAAGTACTATGCAACTATGAGAACTATGGCAAAATCCTTGTTTTGCTGATGTGAGTCTCCTGCGAAAACCTCGAGTTCTTCATCCCTTCATCTCTCAGCTCCTCTGCCCTCTTGGGTGTGTCTCTTCGTCTTAGTCTTAGAGTCTCACCAGACGTTACGCCTGCTCAACTTCCACTTCGTCCCTAGTCCTCACTACCCTCCAAGTCTACATCCGACCCTACCCGGGCCAGCTGTAACAAAAGCTCTAGCTTACTCTTGCGGTCACCATTGTCGTGAACCACTTTTATCATCATGTCTAGAACTCCCTACCAAAGACCGGAGCAGAATACTCCCTCCATCCCTCGAAATCCTTTAGCCTCTTCATCCCACCATTAGCCTCTATCCACCTCTTCCTGGAGAGGAGAACCTTCGATCCCAGATTCCCCAGACATCCCCCCTCAGCAGTGATCTAGTGACGAGGACGAGATGGACTTAGACCTCCCCTTTCTATCTCACGAAGATCAGGAGGAATCCCTTTCCCTCAACACCGAACTTGCCCACCAGCTCTCCTCCACTCTAGTCCTCCCTCGACCGCCTACTCCCCCTTCCCCTTTTCCCCATACCCCTAGCGGAAATATCTTCACCTCCCCAAACCCCATTCCACCCCCTCTACCTCGATCTCACCCCGCTATGTCTAAACCAGTAGAAATACACCTCTTCCCACCCGGCTCCTATGACGGGAAACACCACAAAGCCCTACCCTGGTTGCGTTCTGTATGCAGATACCTGGTCGTAAATGCGGAAATCTACAACACTGATGAAAGGAAAATCTGTTACGCGTTGTCTTTCATGAAGGAAGGAAACACCGCTACTTGGGCAGACACTTTCACCTCGAAACACCTTGACGGAGGAAAAACCACCCTTGGAACCTGGGCTGCATTTCTCACAGAATTCAAAGCAACTTTCGAGCACTCTAATTCTGTAGCCAATGCTCTTGCCTGGTTAACTACCCAGAGGATGATCAAGAAATCTCCTGGGAAGTACTCTATGTCCCTCGCCTCGTACATCTCCCAATTCCAAAGCCACATTGCTGTCTCTAAAGTGACAGAGGAATCCACCCTTTTCCACTACTTCTCTTTGGGCATCCCCCTCTCGTTATCCAGAAAGATTTATCTAATGGAAACCGTCCCCACCACCATCGACAAATGGTACTCTCATGCACAAAGGATCAATGACCAACAACGTCATGCCTTCTTCACTTTCCAGCAACACAAACTGGGACAATCCTTCACCAACTCCTTCACCTCTACGACCACCAACTCTGCCAAAGAACGAGACCCCAATGCCATGGACGTCGACACAGTTAGCATCCGCATTCCTAAGCTTACCCCCGTGGAAAGAGAACGATGCTTCAAACAGGGACTCTGCCTTCGATGCCGTAAATCAGGACACAATGCCGCTTCCTGCTCCACGTTCTCGACCAACTCTTCTTCTTTTAAAGGACCTACCAAGAAGGTTGCCAAGGCCGAAGAAGAGGATTTACCAAGGTTGGACGAAATTGAGAGTGATGACGACGATGAAGAAGCAAAGGTTGTAGGAAAGGCTGGTTTCTCTCTGGATTTTTGAAAAGGAGACCTCGTTCGACGCAAGGATCTCCTATCGCTATATGTGCACCTGTACTAGTATCCTCTTTGCCTAAAGCAATGAAGATTCCTATCTCGCTAGTAACCCTCTCGCACTCCCTAAAAGTCGTCGACACCTCTGCCCTCATCGACAGTGGTGCAGAAATCTCCTGCATCGACTGGGCTTTCGTCCGAAAGAACAACCTCCCTCGAGATCGTCTCCCCATACCCATCAGAGTTCACAATGTTGATCAATCCACCAACCGAAAGGGCGATATCCTCTTCTCTACTGCTCTCTTTGTCGACATCGGGAAAGTCAACCAGAAGGTCACCTTCCATATCATGGACTGCGGAAACGAAAATGTTATCCTAGGTCTTTCCTGGCTTAGGAACGCTAATCCAAGCATCGATTGGGATAAACAAACCCTTACCATCCCAGAATCTGCAGACCAATCCACTGACTTATACCACTTACATGTTGCCGATCTCAAGTGTCACAACGCCCATTTCCCTCAACCAATTTCTCGAACCCCTTTGAACACTAAACCACCCCGCCACATCAAAGTCTATCCTACCCATGACAAAAAGCTTTATACCTTTCTCGGGTTTGAGACCGAGTCCCAATATCTTGAAAGAGCTACAGTCAACAAAGTCCTCTGTCGAGTCATAAGATGCGGTTCTCGTTTCATTCCCAAAGGGTCCCCTCTAGTTGCCCATCTTACCACAGCTACCAACCTTGCAGTCAAAGCAGAGAAATATAAACCCAGAACTACCCTCCCATCAGAATACATAGCCTTTGCCTCAGTCTTCTCCAAGAAGCTTCCTCCTGTCTTCCCCCTTCCAGACCCTATGACCATGTCATACAACTCGATGATACCTTTGTTCCTAAAATTGGAAAGGTGTACCCCCTCTCCTCAGATGAACAAAAGGCCACAGAGATCTTCCTCAACGAGAATCTTTGTAGCGGAAAGATTAGACCCTCTAAATCTCCCCAAGCATCCTCCTTCTTCTTCATGAAAAAGAAAGACGGCAAACTTCGTCCCTGTCAGGACTATTGCTACCTTAATTCCCATACCACTCGCGATGCCTACCCTCTCCCCCTCATCTCTGACCTCATCGATAAACTCAAAGGAGCCAAAGTCTTCACTAAGTTCGACATCCAATGGTATTACAACAATGTTCGAATCAAAGAGGGAGATCAGTGGAAAGGTGCCTTCATTACTCACAAAGGCCTCTTTGAACCTACAGTTATGTTTTTCAGCATGAATAACTCCCTCTTGACCTTCTAACGGTTCATGAATGACTCCTTCCAAGACATGATCGCCGAAGGATGGCTCGTCATCTATATGGACGACCTCCTAATCTTCTCCCCTGACGACGCCTCCCACTCTGAGCATACCAAACGTGTCCTTCAAAGGATGACGGAACTCGACCTTCACCTTCGCTTAGAGAAATGCAATTTTGCCACCGCAGAAGTAGAATATCTCAGGATGATTGTCAAACCAGGGACCCTCGCCATGGACCCAGTCAAACTAGATGGAATTGCCTCTTGGCCTACCCCCACCACGGTGAAAACTGTTTGCTCATTTCTCGGTTTTGTCAACTTCTATCGACGATTCATTGATCATTATTCTGACATTGCTCGTCCTCTTATCGACCTTATCAAAAAGGACAAACCATGGAACTGGTCTGCCGCTTGCCAATCCTCCTTCGAATGCCTCAAACTGTCATTCCTATCCAAACCTGTCCTCCGTCTGCCCGACCTCTCCACTCCTTTCGCAATCACTACTGATGCCTCTCATGACGCTACGGAAGCAATTCTTCTCCAGACCGACTCTAATGGCGAGTGGCATCCCTGTTCCTACCTCTCCCAATCCTTCATTCCCGCCGAGCGAAACTACAACATCTATGATCGTGAATTGCTTGCAGTAATCTGCACCCTCAAAGCCTGGCGCCAATATCTTCGTGGCTCACCTTTCCCAGTCCAGGTCTTCACCGACCACAAAAACCTTACATTCTTTTGCAGCCCCCAACACCTTAACCATTGCCAGGCCCGCTGGCTTCTCAATCTCACCGACTTTGATCTCAAAATCACTCACGTTCCTGGCACTCTCCTTGCCGGACCTGACGCTCTCTCTTGTTGACCGGACAAGCTCTCCCCTGCCACAGATAATGAAGACATCACTCTTCTTCCCCCTTCACTCTTTGTTTGGGTCATTGATACCACCCTTCGTGATATTATCGTTGCCGCGTCTGGAGATGACACCCTTGTCCGTAACGCTCTCCAGGCCCTCGAAGGTACCATTCCCCCTGCCTTCCGATCTCGCCTTTCCGACTGGCAGGTCAACAGTGGCCTCCTTACCTACCAGAATCGGGTCTACATTCCTGACTCTGGTTCTCTTCACCGCGACATCGTTGCTCGATCTCACGACCATCCTTCTGCCAGTCATCCTGGTTATCTCAAAACTCGCCAGCTCGTCGCAGTGGAATACTGGTGGCCTGGCCTCACTGCCTTCATCCGCAAATATGTTGAAGGCTGCTCCCTCTGTCAGCAATGCAAGACGAACACCCATCCCACTGTACCTCCCCTTACACCAATTAAATCCACAGGCTGCTCCCGCCCTTTCCAGCAGATCTCCTGCGATCTTATCACCGACCTTCCTTCATCCTCCGGGTTTGACTTCTTACTGGTCGTGGTCGACCATGGGCTTACAAAGGGGGTGATTCTCTGTCCTACCAAGAAAACCATCACTGCTGAAGGGATAGCAACCCTTTTCTTTCACAAAGTCTATAAACGCTTCGGACTCTATGACAAAATCATATCAGATTGCGGCCCATAGTTTGCCTCTTCCTTTGCCAGAGAACTCGGAAAAGTCCTCAGATATAACCTCTCCCTCTCCACCGCCTATCACCCCCAAACTGACGGAGAAACTGAGCGTGTCAACCAAGAAGTTGAGACCTATCTTCGGATCCTTTGTGGAGATAACCCCACCACATGGTCTGATCTGATCACTCAAGCGGAGTTTGCTCATAATCACTGCCCTCATTCTGTAACCGGAAAATCCCCTTTCTTCCTCATGATGGGATTTGAACCCCGTTCCCTCCCTACTGTTATCGCAGAAACTAATCTCCCTGCCATTGAATCCCGACTCAAAACCCTTTCTGCTGCTCGAGACAAAGCCCTTGCAGCCCATGAACTTGCTCGACAGGTCATGTCTGCCAGAAACGGTAGAGGTTTCACTCCGTTCTCGAAAGGAGACAAAGTCTGGCTTGAAGCAAAGAATCTTAAACGAAATCTCACGTCTCGGAAATTTGCTCCAAAATGAGAAGGACCTTTTACCATCACCCAGGTCTTATCTCCCATCACCTATCAGCTATGCCTCCCTAAAACCTGGAGCATTCATAACATGTTTCATGCCTCCCTCTTATCACCCTATCGCGAAAACCCCATACATGGTCCGAATTTCCCTGCTCCACCACTTGACCTTATCGAAGGTGAAGAAGAATTCAAAATACTGCGGATCATACGCCATCGAGGTCCCCTTAACAACTGCATGTATCTGATCCGATGGAAAGGATATATGGCCGAAGAAGATTCCTGGATCCCAGAACGAGAACTAAAACATGCCAAAACAATCCTCTTAGCATATAAAAAACTCCACCCCACTGCTTTCCCTTCAAAAACTTTCCCATCTTAGAAACCCTATACCATCCACTTCCCACAACAATGTCTAGCTATGTCCCTTCCGACTCCATTTCTTCCGTTTCTTCCATTTCTCTTTCACCCCCTCCTTTATCACGTAGTTCTTCCTCTTCTACCAGTCCTTTGGCTCAAGGTCATCTCCCTAGTCCTCTTGGTGGAAAACCTCTGGGCCCGGACAATCTCATCTCTCCTCCCCTTTCTCCCACTCCCCAGAATGTAAACAGCTCCGACAATGAAATTGCCATCCCATAGCGCATTGACTCCCCTCCCCTCCCTGCTAGATCGAATGTCTACCATATACAGGCAGTCAATGTCCCTCTCTACGCCAGCAAGCTAAGGACCGACAACACCTCTCCAGAGGACCTGCGTAGACTTTGCACCTACTTACAGGATGCTCGTTATACCAGGGATATCTATGCCCATGCTGACGTCGACTCTCCTCTTCATTCCCTATACAATGCTTTCACTCATGCCTCTCGCCTTGGAGGTATCGCCTCCAATTTGCGAAACTCTTCAGACTCGCATGCTGCCTTCCTTTCCTCCCAAATTGTCGCAGCACACAGAGCTATAGACGAACATCTTCTTTCAGCCATGCATCAACTTGGAATGACTGAGTTTGTCACCAATCTAGATCGCTTTCTGGCTGAGATGACCATATACTCCACCCCTCTCACCATCCCCACGACTCCTTCCTCTCCCCCGGGCCTTCCTCTCCCCCTCCTTCATGTTCACATCCCCGCTGAGATAGAGGCAGTTAGTCCCCAAGCGATTCTTCCAATCCCCATCGGGATACACCCTCCTATACTTCCTTCTCCTTCCCCCCCCCTTGAATGATAAGGAGATCGAAACAGCAGTTGACGCCATCGACACTGTTCATGACTCTGTGTCAGTACACGATGACGAAGAAGAACATTTGGAACACATGGACCCCACTTATCGCTCTCCCCCTCCTTCCACTACCTCAACCCCATCTGCATCCTCCCTCCCTTTGACACAAGCAGAAGATGCTGCTATGAATTCAGCAGAAGCCCAACTTGCTAGAGAACTCGACCTCCCTGTCAATCACACCCACAGGCTATACCCAAAGGCATGCTTCACTTGCCAGCGCCTCAGTCATATTCACATCGACTGCCCACATTATACCTGCCTTGTCTGTCTCAAGGTCGCACCAGGACATCCTCGAGGGGCTTGCCCTCTTAGATGTCGCGTTCCACAACCCTCTCCCTCTGCCTCCTCCTCGTCCTCCACCTCCTCTCATTCCTCCTATCGATCCGCTTGCTCTGGTCGAGGTCGCGCTAGGCCCTTTCATCCTCCTCAAGGATCTACCTCATCTCGTTATGCTCGCCCTCCTCCTTCTTACCCTACCCTCAACGATCACCCTCCTTCCCCAGGATATGACTATGATCAAGAGGATGTCTACAATGGCGAAGCAGACGCCAACATGTGTGACGAGCACCCCTGGACGGGAATTAACTATTAGAGCTTGGGTCGGTGACTCCAAGGCTACAAAGGTGGTGATGTTACAATTGTTTCCTAGGCTCACCATGTATCTCTTTTCGCTCTCTTTCCCTTTTGCTTATCACCTTTACCTTGTATTCACATTGTATCATAGATCTCTAGTGATTTCACCTCCTTCACATCGCTGACGATCCACAACTCTCTTATCTTTGTTCCTATTCTTTCCTATCATTGTTCCAATGCTTCCCTATCTCGTTCTTATCTTCTGACTCATGATGATGACATTGCTTCATCATCCTTCTGTCATCGCTTACTGTACATCTAGACCTCCACAGCTTCTGACTCATTCTCTACTGCGGATGACTCCCCTCTTCCATGTGATTCCATCGCGTTCCATCCTCTAGTACTTAAGATGTGTCTCTCTGTTTTGTATCACCCTAAGCTAGAGCTATTTGGAATATCACTTAGTTCTCTGCGAAACCCCTCGAGTCTATCGTCTCTTAGTTCCTTCGACCCTCTACCCTCTTGGGAGAGTACCTAGTCCTTAGTCTCTGAGTGACGTGACTCTTTGTGAGTTCCTCCTCGAAAAAATACTTAGTCTTCAGGTCTCGCCAGGCGTTACGCTTGTTCGGCCAATCCTTCATCTCCAAGTCTACATCCGACCCTATCTGGGCCAGCTGTAACACATCTCGTGATGCTACCAGTGCAATCCTTCTCCAAACTGATTCCAACGGTGATTGGCATCCATGTTCCTACCTCTCCCAATCCTTCATCCCCACCGAATGGAACTATGACATCTATGATCATGAACTGCTTGCAGTTATCCATGCCCTCAAAGCTTGGCGCCAATATTTTTGGGGCTCCCCTTTCCCAGTCCAGGTTTTCACCGATCACAAGAATCTCACTTTCTTCCGCAGCCCTCAACACCTGAACCGCCATCAAGCCCGCTGGCTCCTAGACCTCACTGACTTTGATCTTAAAATCACTCATGTCCCCGGCACTGCACTCGCAGGCCCAGATGCTCTCTCTCGTCGGCCAGATAAAATCTCCCTTTCCCCAGACAACGAAGACGTCACCCTCCTTCCCCCCTCCCTCTTCGTCCATGTAATCGACACCACCCTACGGGATATCATTGCCTCCGCCTCTGGCGATGACGTTCTCGTCCGCAATGCCCTCCAAGCCCTTGATGGCACCATTCCCCCTGCCTTCCGCTCCCGTCTCTCCGACTGGCAGGTTTATGGCGGTCTTCTCACCTATCAGAACCGTGTCTATATCCCTGACTTCAACTCTCTTCATCGCGACATCGTCGCTCGTTCTCATGACCATCCTTCAGCAGGCCACCCTGGTTATCTCAAAACCCGCCAACTCGTCGCCGCAGAATACTGCCAGTGGCCTAGTCTCACCCAATTGGTCCGGAAATATGTTGAAGGTTGCTCCCTCTGCCAGCAATGCAAAGCTAATACCCACCTCACCGTACCGCCTCTCACCCCGATCAAATCCACCTGCTTCCGCCCCTTCCAACAGATCTCTTGCGATCTTATCACCGATCTCCTGTCTTCCTCCGGATTTGACTCTTTATTGGTCGTGGTCTACCACGGGCTTACAAAAGGGGTAATTCTCTGTCCTACCAAGAAAACCATCACCACCGAAGGGATAGCAACCCTCTTTTTCTACAAAGTATACAAACACTTCGGACTCTACAATAAAATCATATCCAATCACAGTCCCCAATTCACCTCTTCCTTTGCCAGAGAACTCGGAAAAGTCCTTGGCTACAATCTATCCCTCTCAACCGCTTATCATCCCCAAACTGACGGAGAAATGGAACGTGTCAATCAGGAGGTCGAGACCTATCTTCAGATCCTTTGTGGAGACAACCCCACCACATGGTCTGATCTGATCACTCAAGCGGAGTTCACTCACAATCATCGCCCCCATTCTGTAACCGGAAAATCCCCTTTCTTCCTCATGATGGGTTTCAAACCCCATCCCCTCCCTACTGTTATTGTCAATTCCAATCTCCCTGCTATCAAATCCAGACTCAAGGCCCTCTCTGCCGCTCGAGATGAAGCCCTTGCAGCACACGAACTTGCCTGCCAGGTCATGTCCGCCAGAAACGGTAGAGGTTTCACTCTGTTCTCAAAAGGAGACAAAGTTTGGCTCGAAGCAAAAAATCTCAAACGAAATCTCACCTCTCGGAAATTTGCTCCGAAACGAGAAGGACCTTTTACCATCACCCAGGTCTTATCTCCCATCACCTATCAACTATGCCTCCCTAAAACCTGGAGCATTCACAACGTGTTTCACACTTCCCTCTTATCATCCTATCACGAAAATCCCATACATGGTCTGAATTTCCCCACTCCACCACCTGACCTTATCAAAGGCGAAGAAGAATTTGAAATACTGTGGATCATATGCCACCGAGGTCCCCTTAACAACCACACATATCTAATCCGATGGAAAGGATATACGGCTGAAGAAGATACCTGGATCCCAGAACGAGAACTAAAACATGCCAAAACAATCCTCTTAGCATATAAGAAACTCCACCCCACTGCCTTTCCTTCAAAAACTCTCTCATCTTAGAAACCCAATACTGTCCTCTCTTATCGAAATGTCTAGCTATGTCCCTTCCGACTCAATTTCTTCCGTATCTACCTTATCTCTTTCACCTCCTCCTTCATCGCGTAGTTCTTCCTCTCCTACCAGTCCTCTGGCTCGAGGTCGTCTCCCTAGTCCTCTTAGTGGAAAACCTGGGCCCAGACGATCTTGTCTCTCCTCCCCTTTCTCCCACTTCCCAGAATGTAAACAACTCTGACAACGAAAGTGCCATTCCATGGCGCATTGATTCCCCTCCCCTCCCTGCTAGATCAAATGTCTACCATATACAGGCAGTTGATGTCCCCCTCTACACCAGCAAGTTAAGGACCGACAATGCCTCTCCAGAGGACCTGCATAGGCTTTGCACCTACTTACAGGATGCTCGTTATACCAGGTATATCTATGCCCATGCTGACATCGACTCTCCTCTTCATTCCCTATACAATGCTTTCGCTCATGCCTCTCGTCTTGGAGGTATCGCCTCCAATATGCGGAATTCTTCAGACTCGCATGCCGCCTTCCT
>JBBPPX010000584.1:0-11152 GCA_038092235.1 Leccinum boreale
CCGTACAATTCAACTCATGCAAACTGCTTATTCTGAAGAGGAGATTGCGTCGCGGGGCATCATACCGGGGGATCAGTGGCACTTCGAAGTCAACGGGAAGGCATTTTATAGCAAGGGGAGCAGCGTCATTCCTTTCAATCCATTTTACGCTCGGGTTGACGCGGACGCTGTCCGTTGGTTTGTGGAGAGTGCCGTCAAAAGCGGTCAGAATATGGCAAGTGTAATTGGACTGTTCAATGCCATTTTGACTGATGGTCACTCTAGCTTCGTGTTTGGGGAGGTGGAAACTACCAACCATCGGATACAGCGACCGATGGCGGCCTGTACGATTTCTATTCAGTGTGCGACGAGCTAGGGATACTTGCCTGGTCTGAGTTCGCCTTCTCTGATAATCTTTAATCCCAACGATTCCTGGTTCCTCGAGCCGATCGAGCCCGAGGTGAGACAGAATGTTCGCAGAGTCAACAGGCACCCAAGCAATGTACAATGGGCGGGAGGGAACGAGCTTGAGCTTATTGCCAGTCTGATGGTCGAGCAGGGCTTTCCAAATACCGCGCATTATTTCGACGAGGTGAGGAATATGATTCAATATGTTGGCTTAGGTTATGCCATTTCTGAAGGCTGTTTCTAGTTCGTCTATTTGGTCCAGGATTATCTGCACGATCTAGCCCTCTCGGAGACTAACTCTGTGAGTTCGTTTACCGTTTCTTAAATTTTGAACCTAACACGCTACACGTGCAGGTGGCCTACACAGATTCTTCCACTACGACCGGTGTTCTGAGCCTGGATCCTTATGTTGCGAGGCTTACAACTAGTGGAACACCAGGATATATCTATGGAAATACTGGTATGATCCCAAGATTTGAATTTCCACTTGCACTCATGGCACCCACCAGAGTATTACGATTATGATGCAACCCAAGCGTTCAATTTGAGTGCATACCCTGTCGCTCGGTGAGTTTCAACTTCTGTCTGATTGCGAATTTTATCTTACCTGACATCCCTAGGTTTGTGAACGAGTTTGGGTAATGTCGTTCACTTCTATGACATCCGCGTCGTTTGACGAGTTCCGGGCAGTTTCCATTCCATGCCATCGATCTACACCTGGCAAGACGTCCTCGAGAATCCAGAGGACTTTGCGTTCAACTCCACCGTTGTTATGTCCCGTGACCACCATCCTCCGCCTGGTAATCTCAGCTGGCCGAACCCCAACGCGGTTCAAGGGCAGTATCAAATGACGGCCGCCGTCGAATTCTGGCTTCCGATTCCAGGCACCTCGGACGCCAACCAGACGTTTGCACAATGGTGCTGGAGCACACAGGTGTTCCAATCTATGATAATGGTCTCCGAAATCGCTTGGTACAGACGCGGTGCTGGTATGGGGGAGAACAACCTCGGAAGTCTCGTCTGGCAACTCAATGATATCTGGCAAGGCATCAGCTGGTCAATGATCGAGTATTCTGGCAGATGGAAAGCGCTCAATTATGGGTTGGCGAGCGTATATGCACCAGTGATCATACAACCATTCTGGATGCCCGAAAACGAGGGGCTGACGGTGCTGGCGACTTCGGACCGATGGGAGAACGTGGATGGGACGGCCCAGTTGACATGGTATGATTGGCACGGGCGTGTGTTGAATACCTCGACGATGTCGTTCTCGGTCCCTTCCCTCAACAATTCACTTGTGTATGAAGGGACTGGGCTTGGGACTATTCTCCCTGCTGGACACGCCGCTTCCGATGTTTGGTTACTGATGAACCTGACAGCCCAAGTTGACGATGAGACGGTGACAAGCGAGTCGTGTGTAAGTATCGTGTTGTCTGCTCCAATGGGTGATAGGCTGACTACGCCAACACCGCCAGTTCACCCCAGTCTCGCTTGCACAGGCGAATCTTGTTGATCCTGAGATTGTGGTGAATGCAGGCGATGATTACACGTTCACGCTCACGGCCCAGGGTGGAGTCGGTGTGTGGACTTGGCTCGACCACCCACACGGCACAATAGGCTATTTCGTAGATACGACAACAGGTCGTCCGTCGAACGGGTTTTACCTGATTCCTGGTATCGATCGTACGGGTGAGTGCCAGAAAATTGATGGCTCCCTGGCAGCATTTTTTCCTACTACGCCTGTGAGGTTGGGGCAAGGATTGTATCTGACTCGACTCTCTCTTCACCCATAGTGCAATTTATTCGAAATGCAGTGTTGTCCTCGGTGCAGAACCCCGATCCGACGGACTTTGTGGTGAGGTCCCTCTGGAACAATACGCACGTCTGAGACGACATGGCTACCGGTGGCTCGAGGAACCCAACCAGTGTCTCTGCTCCGCATTCGATATTTGGCAGTAGATGCGTTCCTTTTATCTACGACACTCCTTTTGTTCCACCTCTTCTTGCTCCTCTCCGTTACACCTAATTTCATGGCAGACTGTTCTTCTCGGCGCTCCTTCATTTCCACCCGCTCGTTCTTTCTTCTTGACATATTCCTGTTAACTCTTTTACATTAATATTGTCACAGGTAGCACTGGGTATACCCATTCTGTGTATGCTCAAGCTACCGCCGGAATGTTAGTTGGCAGTGCGGAAAGAAGACGCCTTTCGGATTTCAGAACTGGGCGCCCTGTCAGGTGGCTGGAGCAATATCCCTGAAGACGGCGCAACCTTGCTCGATCGAGTGCCAGACTCGGAGTTGAGAACGAGACGGTTCACCGTGGCCACTGAGTCGGCGGGCTCTTCAACAAGTTAGTAACATTGGCACCCACTCAGTCGGGAGTAGGAGAGAATCATGCGGTATACCAGCACTAGGCACTTACCCTTAGGGAAGACCAGAAAATCGCGTGGCGAGAAGATAAGAGGTGGGACGAGGTGATGAACATCATCAAGGTCCTCCCTGGAGAATGTTCGTGAGCCCACTGACCTTGAATAGACTGGTGCCACAATGTAATAATACCTGGAATCATATTAGCCTGAACTTGACAGAGAGCATGTAGGGTTTTACGACAACGCTGCCCTGGTGATTTTCTGGGTCCGATACTCACAGTGAGGGTGTGGGTGCGGGCGCGGGTATTGCTGACCCGCACCCGCACCCGTGCCATACCCTACCTGTCGCAATGTTCAAGTTCCTGTGAGTCACAACAAGCCAAAGCTAGCTTCACTGCGGGTCACTGCGGGAGCTGCGGTGGGAAAGAAGAAGTTGCGGAGAAATTGATTGACATTCGATATCTCACTTGATTTTCAGTCAAAAGGAACCCTATGCCACATACATTCATATCGTTGTGCACGTTTATGCATTTTGTCAACCTCTGAGTTGTCGTTATCACTGTCAATGCTAGTCTGTTGGGCTACTGGGAAGTCTCCGGGGGTCGAGTGCGAACCCCGATCAGACAAAACGGATTTATATAAGTAGTGAGATTTATTACAGATCCCTCCCTTCAAAATTTTCTGTCAGTTGATTGCTCGCGCAGCTCACTCACCCGAAGACCCAACGCTGTCACTGACAAGGGCCAGATTCAGACGTTGAAATCTGAGCATGACTGTCTTACAAAGTTTGTTCAGATTTCAACGCTTCCACTGAATCAGGAACAACAACAACTTGAAGTTGAGCTTGAGCGCTTTCCACAGCACCCTCATGGCGCTTTCCGAAAAACAATAGCTGGTTGCCACCTTCAAGCGTTTTGACGGTTGAGCGCTAGCGCTGACACCGAGTCTATCACTCTCTCAATAAAGAAGACACCCATTTTGTTTTTTCTATTATTTCACTGGTCACCACTGGCTCAATCTAGCTGCACCCACAGTGACCCACTGTAAAACGCGTCAAAAGTTAGCAGCTCTGTCTTATGGCATAATGACGTTACATTTTTCACGGTCTTTTGTACAGCACGAGCTTTTTGTTCATCCACAGGTTCTCAATTGTTATGATGCGAATCCTGTCGAGATTGACCCATCGCATCGCCTGAACTGTCCCGAGTGTGTGTGCACCCGTCCTTGTTGAAAAAGCGTTCGAACGACGAACTTTTCGAACACAATTTTTCCTCGTCGTACAGCGTCCACACTTTCTCCCTTACACAATGTTACACCTGAAGTGCTACTTCTGCCACAAAATGGTCCCACGCTACGACTATACGCGCCATGTTGACGCGCACTTCTTTGACGATGTAACGGGGAGTGGACATCTTCGGTCAGATGCCTCTGATATCAACTACTATGGATACGATGAAGGTGACTATAGTGGCTATAGCTACGCAGAATACGATTTCCGTGACCGCGACACCACGTTCACCGTGCCCCGGGCCCCCGCTCTGCTACGCATGGCTTCTCCCCGCACTTCTGCCCGCACGGCAGTGAATCGCACTACGCCGAATGCTTTCCAGATCTGGTTCCAGAACTTCAAGCCTGACTCCCCGGAGTATACTATGGTCGATGGGCAGAAAAAGAGAAACTCGGATTCAGAAACGGAGGAATTCATTCAAAATGCTAAAGTCCTGCGAGATACCAGCAAGGGAGAAGTGGTCAAAAACGTGAGAGAGTTCAAGGGTTTTTCGGACAGTGAAAGGGAAGCTTGTTTGGAGTTGGTTCGAAAAGTCCCGATATTCCCGGTAGGGCCATCGCGTACTTGTCATTCGTCTGTCTCACGTCGCGCGCAGGGCTTGGTTGCTTATGTCTACACGCATCTGGTCAAGTGTGCCCCTCGCGGATGGTTTTGGGATGTAGATTGGTGCGATCGAGTACCGAATCTGAAACAATTGGTAGAGTGGTGGAATGAGGATGGCGACATAAAATGCATTCTGTCGTGCAACATGATAAAGAAGAAGCTGCTCGAGTTCCTTCGCTGTGATGTATGTGCTCTCTCGTTTCACCCTTTCGAACTCGACTGATAATCCGCAAGGCGAAAGATTCACCTGACAAACACAAATGCAACCCGGCGTTGTTGAATGGAACGACGATGCTGAACTGTGATACCCGCAACTTGACTGCAGTGGCGGCGCTATGCATCACTGAACAACAGAAGGGGAAACTTCTATTACTTCAGCGCGGTATTCAGGCCGAAAGGCTCGCTGAGCTTTTCCACAGCGTAAGTTGATACGTCAAGTTTGGAGTAACAACACTGAAACAAGGCCTAGTTATTGGAAGTTAATGTTAGACTGGAGAAAAGGTATTGGAGGTGTTTTTTTAAGGCCCTTGTTATGTTTTCAAAGGAGTGTGGACACTGTCCTCGTGGTATATACCTTGCCGATGATTCGATCAGTGATCTCAAGGAGGCTGAAGCTCAAGGAGGATTTAGTAAAGTCTCCAAAGGCAAGATTGGCTCTCGTCTAGTCGCCATGAAGGTCCTAAAACGCAAAGTTGAAGTGGATTGGTCAGAGTACAAGAAGGTGACTCAGGCGAGATATACTTTTCACCTCCCAATAAAGGATGACTTGACGACAACGTTCAACTCTAGGAACTGTCCAAGGAAGCCACTGTCTGGAGACACCTATGTCATCCCAATTGCCTACCACTCTATGGCGTCTACAAGATGTCTACGAAGGGGTATAGCAATGTTGCACTTGTCTCTCCATGGATGGAAAAAGGAACCCTAGCCGATTATCTCAAGAAGAACTCTGAGAACTCTGAAAGAACGAGGCTGGTGAGCACCAATTTTTTCATGCTTGAATAACCTCACAATTGCGCAGATGTTGGACGTGGTCAGGGGGTTGAACTACTTGCACTCAATGAAACCGCACATCGCTCATCGAGATATCAAACCAGTATGTTCAATGTCTGCTTCCCGAGCCAAGTCCTTACATAGTTGTTTTTACGTTCAGCAAAACATCCTGATCACAAACAACGGACGTGCATGCCTGGCCGAATTCGGGCTCGTATCCGTTTTCGACGTGGATTTACGACCAGCTATGGATCTCCGCGGTACACCTCCTTACATGGCTCCGGAGATGCTTCTTGCGTTGAAGTCGAACAACGAAGATGCGAAACGAAGAGTGAACAGTCGAGCGTGTGATATGTATGCGCTGGGTTGTACAATCTATGTGGTATGTCGACAGTTCTCGCCATCGGGATCACGCCTGATCGGGTATTCATAGGTTTACACGGATAACTTGCCTGAGCAAGTACAAGTTGATCTCATGTCCGACAAATTACCGGTGAAGATCTCTGCCGACATGTGGAGTTTTGTTCAAAACCTGTGTAATAAAGATCCGTCGAAACGGTTGACAGCGGAAATGGCAGTCAGTTGGATGGAGAAGAAAGCGCGACTGGAGGGTGCGGACGCGAGTCCTGCGTCTGTCGAAGAAGGGTGGGAGTGGAAGGGACCTACTAG
This sequence comes from Leccinum boreale, assembly GCA_038092235.1. Classification (NCBI taxonomy): domain Eukaryota; kingdom Fungi; phylum Basidiomycota; class Agaricomycetes; order Boletales; family Boletaceae; genus Leccinum; species Leccinum boreale. Next base: position 6,311 of record JBBPPX010000584.1, read on the forward strand.
TAGTGACAAATGTTTGTGGTCTGTATAGGAATCGGTCACATAGGCCACTCTGACTCGGAATCTGACATTTTATATGTACTCCAAGTTGTTGATATCGACCTACCGCCCCCAACATGAATAGTGTCGGCACACAGGAGCAAGTTCATATATATTGCCTCCGGTGACGTCGCTCGCGAAATGAATTCCGTTTGCTCCTGATTATGAAACATGTGTGGCGGCAAGTTGAATTCCTACTATACAGACCACAAACATTTGTCACTACTAGGCCCCCTCCACTTCCACTCTTTTTCGGAACCCGCAAGACTCGCGTCCGTACCCTCCTGTCGCGCTTTCTCCTCCATCCAACTGACTGCCATTTCCGCTGTCAGCCGTTTCGACGGATCTTTACCACACAGGTTCTGAACAAAACTCCACATGTCGGCAGAAATCTTCACCGGTAATTTGTCGGACATGAGATCAACTTGTACTGTCTGAGGTGATTTATCCGTGTAAACCTATGAACACGCGATCAGGCGTGATCCCGATGGCGAGAACTGTCGACATACCACATAGATTGTACAACCCAGCGCATACATATCACACGCTCGACTGTTCACTCTTCGTTTCGCATCTTCGTTGTTCGACTTCAACGCAAGAAGCATCTCCAGAGCCATGTAAGGACGTGTACCGCCAATGGCGAGCTGATTTGTAGCTGTTCGGAAATGCTCATCCGTATCGAAAACGGATACGAGCCCGAAATCGGCCAGGCATGCACGTCCATTGTTTGTGATCAGGATGTTTTGCTGAGCGTAAAAACAAATATGTAAGGACTTGGCTCAGGAAGCAGACATTGAACATACTGGTTTGATATCTCGATGAGCGATGTGCGGTTTCATTGAGTGCAAGTAGTTCAAGCCCCTGACCACGTCCAGCATCTGCGCAATTGTGAGGTTATTCAAGCATGAAAAAACTGGTGCTCACCAGCCTCGTTCTTTCAGAGTTCTCAGAGTTCTTCTTGAGATAATCGGCTAGGGTTCCTTTTTCCATCCATGGAGAGACAAGTGCAACATTGATATCCCCCTTCGTAGGCATCTCGTAGACGCCATAGAGTGGTAGGCAATTGGGATGACGTAGGTGTCTCCAGACAATGGCCTCCTGGGACAGTTGCTAGAGTGGAAAGTTGTGGTCAAGCCATTTCTTACTGGGAGGTGAGAAGTATATCTCACCTTCTTGTACTCTGACCAACCCACTTGATCTCGTTTTAGGACCTTCACAGCGACTAGCCGCGAACCAATCCTGCCTTGAGAGACTTCACCAAACGCTCCTTGACTTTGAAGTACGAGACCACTGATTGAATCATTGGCAAGGTAAATACCACGAGGACAGTATCCACACTCCTTTGAAAACCTAACAAGGGCATTGAAAAAACACCTCCAATACCTCTCCTCCAGTTCAACAGTAACTTCCAATAACTAGGTCTTGTTTCAGTGTCTTGTTACTCCGAACTCGACGTATCAACTTACGCTGTGGAAAAGCTCAGCGAGTCTTTCGGCCTGATTACCGCGCTGAAATAATAGAAGTTTCCCCTTCTGTTGTTCAGTGATGCATAGCGCCGCCACGGCAGTCAAGTTGCGGGTATCACAGTTCAACATCGTCGTTCCATTCAACAACGCTGGATTGCATTTGTGCTTGTCAGGTGAAACTTTCGCCTTGCGGATTATCAGTCGAGCTCGAAAGGGCGAAACGAGAGACCACATACGTCACGAAGGAACTCGAGCAGCCTCTTCTTTATCATGTCGCATGACAGAATGCATTTTACGTCGCCATCCTCATTCCACCACCCTACCAATTGGGTCAGCTTCGCTACTCGATCGGACCAATCTGCATCCCAAAACCATCCGCGAGGGGCACACTTGACCAGATGCGTGTAGACATAAGCAACCAAGCCCTGTGCGCGACGTGAGACAGACGAATGACAAGCACCTGACAATCCTACCGGAAATATCGGGATATTTCGAACCAACTTCAAACAAGCCTCCCTTTCACTGTCCGAAAAACCCTTGAACTCTTTCACATTTTTGACCACTTCTCCCTTGCTGGTATCTCGCAGGACTTTAGCATCTTGAATGAATTCCTCCGTTTCTGAATCCGAGTTTCTCTTTTTTTGCCCATCGATCGTAGTATACTCCGGGGAGTCAGGCTTGAAGTTCTGGAACCAGATCTGGAAAGCGTTCGGTGGACTGCGAATCACTGCGGCACGGGAAGATGTGCGGGGAGAAGCGACAGAAGCCATGCGTGGGCCGGGTGACCGAGTGGGCCCGGGTGACCGAGTGGGCCCGGGTGGCCGAGTGGGGCCGAGTGGCCGAGTGGGCCCGGGCACAGTGAACCTGGTGTCGGGGCCACGGAAATCTTCTTCGTAGCTATAGTCACTATAGCCGTCGCTGTGGTCGCTGTCTTCGTCGTATTCATAGTCATAGTCGATATCAGAGGCATCTGACTGAAGATGTCCACTCCCCGTTTCATCGTCAACGAGATGCGCGCCGACATGACGCGTATACTCGTAGTGTGGGATTGGTTTGTGGCAGATGTAACACTTCATGTGTGAGGGAGAAAGATGTGGACGCTGTACGACGAGGGGAAATTATGTTCGAAAAGTTCTTCATTCCAACGCTTTTTCAACAAGGACGGGTGCACACTCGGGAAACTTCAGGCGATGCGTCAATTTCGACAGGATTCGTATAAGAACAACTGAGAACCTGTGAAAGAACAAAGAGCTCGTGTTGTACAAACCGTGAACAACGTAACGCTGTTATGCCATAAGATAGAGTTACTAACTTTTGACGCGTTTTACACAGGGTGCAGCCAGACTGAGAGTGAATAATGAATAAAACAAAACGGGTGTGTCTTGTTTATTGAGAGACTCAGAGAGACTCGGTGTCAGCGCTAGCGCTCAACCGTCGCAACCTGGCAACCTTGTACATAATGGCTTTCGATCGAACCTCAATGGATGTGAACGTTGCTGATTACATAATAATGATCAATTTGTCGAAGTCATGAACCAACGACATCCATAGTACTAAATTTATGATGTGTCCATCACGAATCAATTAATCAAGATTCTCGCTTTGAAGCGTCAGAGCGCGTCGTCCGCCTCTTCAGTGCGTGCACGTTTCCCCGTTGCCAACTCTCATATCTTCGGATGAGTCGATGATCCAATCGCGATCACTATTACATTGCCATCGCCAAACACTGGAACCACTGCAGAACTCGGCGTTCGTGCTCAACGTGAGCGACCTTGAGACTTGAGTGAAACCTCACCGTACGTCCTTTGGCTTTGTTTCTGCCTCGCTTTCGCTCACTCTATCCAAACATTGTTCCTGATGATGATTTTTCGTTCATTGTACGCATACGCACGCGCGTCCATACTTCCATAGAAAGTCCAGACACCATATCTCACCCACCGGACTCAATCCACCACCATCGAGGCTCTCTGCGAGCGATAGACGGAGAAGAACCGTACCGCGACGGAAGGGCTCATGTGGCTGTTCCGTGGCCTCGTTCACGCACCAGGAGCTTCACGCTGCACAGGGTGACCCGGACATCGATTTCAGCAAAGCGTTTACAAAGGGGTACGAGGCCATCCTGAAGTGTCACCACAACATTTTCGTCAAGGGTGTATTTTCGGTGCGTCTATGGGCGTCGTTACACTCTCGCACCATTTTCTCCATTCTATTCCCTTCCTTTCATTCGATATTCTAGTATTGGTGTTCCTTTTTTTTCTGACTCGGGTCGTTTCTGTTGGGCCGTACGGGCATTGTTACCGTTCCACGGACAACCAGCTCGCGATAAATGCGTGCCCGCTGCGCAAAGACTTCTACGCCAAGCTCGCCACGGACCAAGAAAGTGGCGGGGAAACCGCCGCGTCGGCCGATATGGTTTACTAGGTGCTAAACAAGTGGCTTGAAGGGTTGGGCAGAGTCAACGTGCAGATGCAAAAGATGTACAAGGAGAAGGGGTATGGGAAGATACAGATGCAAAAAGAACGCTCCGAAGCCCAAGACGGTGGAGTACTCGACAAGGTTATACTACCCTTGCAAATGCGCGTTCCACGATTTCCCTTCCACCTTCTTCCCAGTCATCCCAGCACAATGCCCACGTATTGGTATCTCTTCCTAGTAAATCATCCCCTACATCGCCTTCCCTCGCTTCCTTCCCAACTTTCTGGTATCCCTCGACCACTGGCATCACGCAATTCCACCTCAACACGCCCTCCAGCTTGAAGCCCATCCGTTTAGCAAGATTATTAGAGGGAACATTGCTCGGGGATACGGTCCACTTGACTTTCCTGAAGCCAACTCCAATAGAGGGCATTTCAAGGAAATGCTTCAGCAATAAACCAACGGCGTGAGAAGCGACATGGGTTCTCTGGAAGGCAGGAAGGACGATCGCGGGACCTATCTCCGTGACGAGGTCCGTCTTGCTGGTGCTCGAGGCCCCGAAGACGCCTGCGAACGAGCCTGGCCACTCGGGATGGCTGGGGTCCTGACGGGTGGTATCAGTTGCTGCGAAAAAGAGACAGCCTTTATCCCGTCGAAATATCTCGACAAGCCTGAGGAAGTTGACTGGGCGCTCGATGGCGACGGGAAGATGTTTGAATATGGATTCGTGTCCGCGAACACCGTCGAAGTAAGCGGCGGCGTGAACTCGGGGGATGAACGGGACGAGTTGCAGTTTATTGGTGGACAGCACAGGCGGTACAGGAAGGACAAAGTTGAGATCGTATGGTTCGGGACCGTACAACTCGCCTTCGGGGATTTCTGGCTCGGGTGTGTAGTGATTCACGAAGGCCATGATGGATGTTAC
>JBBPPX010000585.1:0-11006 GCA_038092235.1 Leccinum boreale
GACGAAGAATCCCTGGCCGACGAGGTCCGGGTCGCGGCGGAGTACTTTTGCCTCTGTGTCCACGACGAGACTCTCGTAGTCGTCCTTGAGGATCTGGTTGAGGGTCGCGCAGAGTGCGCATACGTATCTAGAACGCGAGCGGGGGAGCGTTTCGCATGATTTTTTGATCTTGCGATAGCGGAGAGCGATCTGGCTGAGGAGGTGGAGACATTGTTCCTCGCCTGGGTGTAGAAGAGAACGAAAAGATGGCTGTAGATCGTTGTCCGCGGTGAAGAGCGAAGATGCGTGTCCAGCGAGGACGAGGAGAACCTCTGCGATCATTATGATATATTACACAGCCACTTGAAACTTGACCCATGTCCACGTCTAGCTTACAACGTCAACCGGGAAAAGGATTTCTTGCCCTCGACGACCCCTTCGCAGACGGAGAAGACCAGCCATTCGAGTTCTCCTCGGCGACTGTACGACAGCATCTTGCAGAGGAAGTAGCACGCTGGCCCACCGCGGAGACCAGCTCCGACGTCGACGGATCAATATCCACGTTTTACCTCGACAGTACTAGCACATGTACCTCCAGCACGCCCTCGCAGCCGCACATCCCTGCAGACCAACTGTCGGAGCAGGAAGAAGAACCTCCCCACCCTGCCGTGCACATCGACGTCTCTAAACCGCCAACTACCCGCGTCTCTGTCGTGCCTCCAGCTGCCAGTGCGGCCTTTGACGAGACGCACAATTCTCAAGAACCCAGTCCTACGCCGTCTGTATCACATTTGCCAGATGTCATCGTCTCCTCCTCGCGTCCTGAAGTCTATGTGTCCGGCGCCCCTTCGCAAAGTCACAGACAATCTCAGTCTCGTTCCAACAAGCCCTCTGTACTTCAGATGGTGGTGAGCAAAACGCGACCACACTTTCTTCCCCCAAAGAATCGCACAGAGGATCTCAAACACCTCGCATATTGGGAAGCCATGATGAAGCAGAGTCGGGCAGCAGGTGACGCGGCCCAGCCCACACACCATATGCTTATATTCACATGGCGTTTTCAGAGGAAAAAAGGCGGAAAGCCTTGCAAGAACGCAGGTTAGCTCGCGAACTCCGAATCGAGCAATCCGTTCACGTTTGGGAGAAGATGATAGTCCCCGACTGGCGCGTCGTACATCGAGATCCTAGCCTTCGCAAACTATGGTGGAACGGAATTCCGACAAAACTGCGCGCCTCAATGTGGGAGCGTGCAGCAGGGAATGCGCTGACCATAAGCAAAGGTACGTCCGTCGTCGAATGGCAATGACTCTGACCCAATAGAATGATATCTAGATAATTACCGCAGCTGTCTCGCCCGCGCGAAAAGGGCTCTGACCGAAGAAACACTGCACGCGATCGAACAAGATATACTTGTCACGCTTCCTGCTCTCCACATTTTTAACCCCGAGAGCGGTCCTCTCTACGAAGATCTGAAAGATTTTCTTTGCGCATGGGTCGTCTCGCGAGCAGACGAAGGCCTGAAATATATTCCTGGAGTATCAAGAATAGCTGCCATGATAATCGTCAACATGCCCGCACCACAGGGCTTCGTGGTTATGAGAAATCTGTTAGAAAGGCATTGTTTGAGATCCTTTTATGGGGAACCGGACACAAGAGAAGACGTGAGTCCGATCAATAGAAAACGACACAGTCTGATTGAACTACAGCAACCAGGTTGAAGCATACTATCGGTGAGGGCTTCGCGATGCCACTCTTTGTGCATCATCTCACTCGAGAAAAAGGATTTTCGATACGTTGCTGGCCGACTGTATGCCAAAGAGTGAGTGGATATCTTCTTGCGCATACACGCGATCGTAATCGAACGGTCTGCTCGCACTCAGTATACTTCAACTTCAAGCAACATCAAATTTCACCAGCCGCATATCTCCCAAGCTGGCTTATACCCCTGTTTCTGGATCATTTGCCTTTCGACGCATGCGCTAGACTATGGGACGTGGTAATGCTCGAGGGCGATTCGTTTCTGTTCCGCGCAGCGCTCGCTATTCTCGCAGTTTTAGAGCCGCGACTCTTTTTCCCCGAGCGACAGGAACTCCTTGAACTGCTCAAGTAAGTCGATATGTGATGCTTGGCGTTCCTTTGTTGACATGGATTCAGCGGCCAGAATAAAGCCGCCATTGATGTGGCTCGACGTGACGGCCAGGCTCTCGACGGTGGAAAGTACGAGATATATGGAATCAACGAGGAGACACTCTGGGACCGGATCGAGAGCATGAGTGAGTGGTGGAGGGAGACGACGTGGAGGAGATTGACACAGCGTGAATTGCCGGACCTATAGCTACACACGCATCGCACTTGTCACCCTACATTATCATCATCATCTAATGTTTTATACAGGGCGTACATCTTTCTTCGATTTGTATCCCTGGTGTCCTCGGCGCTCGCCACGGAAAACAGCTTTTTCAAAATAGCTTGTCGTAACGTGCTTTGAGGCACCGGAGTGTCTGGGTGGGATGTGTCCACACAGGCGTTTGAGATAATCGAGGGATACCCGGAGCCTGCGATTAAAGGATCCGATTGCAACGCGGTAAGCAATGGCATGAACAGCGATTCTTCGAGATGTTTGTACGTCGTGCTTGTGGGTGTGTGGGCGGCGAGGGATATGAAGGGGGACAATAACGCGACGATAGGAACGGGCTCGGGTGAATCGGAATCGGACATGGCCTTTTCTAGTTCCTCTAGATAAATTTCTGCTATGTGAAAGGCGAGGCCAGCTGGCACGCGTACGTCTGTGGGGCTGCGGAAAAGAACTCGATGGGTCGGGGAAAAAATCAAGGCCCGGGATACGAGACGTACCAGAGAGGGCCACCCGTGTCTACAAGCATGGAGGTATACTCTCGGAGAACAGAGGGGTCCCATTTGGTTCGTAGGAGGAGCCTAAAGGAGGCGTTGGTGAAACGACGGACGAGCATGTAGTACTTGTCCATTCTGGTAGACGATTGAGCGGTGTGAGAAGAGGGGGGAAAGGCGCGCAGAACATACCGTAGACGATCTATTCCGTTCCATTCCCTGACTGTCGTGATCCAGAAACCCCTGAGGAAACTTAGCGAAGCCGAAACGCTAGTGATGGTGAGGAGAAGCTGGGCTAGCTCCTGCGCGAGGTTTTGTTGCACGCGGGGCTTGTCGGACATCCAGAAACCTGAGATGGGCGTGATGCTAAACTCGAAAAAAAAATCTGTGTAACTTGCAATAGAACAGTCCTTTCCATAGCTTGGCGATCTCGATTTCTGGGAGGGCATTATTTTCGGGGTCGGAGAGGAAGGAGGCGAGGTGTTGGACTGCCTTGTCCCTCGTTTTCTTGTCTGTCAAGGTTTTTCAGCAACGAGTTTCACGAAGAAAATAACAAGACAGACCAGAGGACGCGAGATATTTGGCCAACGGCGGGGACGAGGAGGAGGGCATGATGTGGATCGGATCGGGATGCGGAAATGAAAGTGATCACGCGCACGTGCACGTTGACTAGTACGCCGACGAACGATATGAAGGGTCCCATCACTTGCCATGGTCAGTGTCCCCCGCCCGCCCCCGCCGTCGAGCGCGCTCACCGACAGCAACAGTCCTCGATGTCTCACTGGGAAAGCCTGCCGATGGCGTCCTCGTCAGTCTCCAGGTTTATCGCGACAACGAGGACTTTGGTATCTTCGATCCTGTCGCTCAACAGTTTGTTCTCTTTCTTCGCGTCCATTGGCGTTGATCTTTCCGTATTCTAGCGTAACCGACGCAGACGGCCGTTGCATGAACCTCCTCCCTCCGCGCGACTCTGAGGCGGCGAGACAGTCACCCGAGTTTCAGATCGCCGCAGGCGTTTACAAGATCGTCTTCAAGCCACAAGAGTACTTTGACAGCACGGGCAGAAAGTGTTTCTATCCATGGATCGAGGTCATCAAACCAATGCATACACGTCCATTTCTTGCTGATAGAACATCAACAGATCCCCTTCCGAGTGGACAATCCAGACGAGCACTACCACATTCCCCTCCTCATCAGCCCATATTCGTACACCACTTATAGGGGCAGTTGATTATTACATCCCGTTTAGCCAGCGGCTCTAGTCATTCTCGGATACACACACGCTATGGTACGAGTACTCTCGCGTATTGCACGCCCTTTATATGCACTCCCCGCATCGAAGACTTGACATTCTGGATAAACATGTCCCGGTTCTTTCGTAGCTCTTCCGCAGCCTCTGCGACCTCGTCAGCAACGAATATCGCAGTCGACATGTCGCCCTACCTTTGTTCAGTGGGTCGTCTGCGTTTGGCTCTAGGAACAGGTACTGCAACCCGACCATCACCGAGTTCAGATTTAGTACCGGCTTCCAGTCTTCTCGCAAAATGTTTAGGCAAACATTGCCTTCTAGATCGACGTTGGGATGGTATATCTTGATCACGATCAGCACGTGGTGAGGTGAAGACGTTGAGAACGCGTACTGTCTGTGTGCACTTGACCTTTGGTGGCTCGTGGGGGTAGTTGTTATTGATTGTAAACGAGAAAACGAAAGCTCCCCCGCGATACATTCCTGTATTTTCTGGTTCTAAATGTCAGATCTATAGAGAACACGTGCTTTCAGACCTTCGTCCGGAGCGATGGTGAGGGTGAAGTTGAGGAGGTCGGATGGGTCGGGGAAATGCGTCTTCATCGTCGATGGCAGGTCAAGCTCAGTCAGGTCTGTGCATTGGCGAGGTCATCATCCAAGGCTACGATCAGGGTGGGTAAGACGGACCTTTTTGGACGCGTATCTGTGCGGCGCTGGTCTTTGGCTTCTTCTTCGCCGCGGCATCCTCGTTCTTCTTCATGCTAAGGATCTGTGAGACATGATGAGCCAGCGTACTGGTCTGCGAGGACGGTGCAGACCTTCAACATGGTGGTGGTAGGGGGTGAGGAGAGAAACGTGGCGGCATGTGCCGAGATCGTGTGCGTGTATGCGATATCACTGATTTCGATCAGCCGATCATGAAGTCCAACCTGTCCGAGACACTGCCTGTCGTCGACCTCGACATCTTCCTCGCAGAGCTGCTTACCGACGAGCGAGTGCAGAAAGAGTGCAGAAAGGTGCCCAGCCCAGCCCTTGCTTGATGTGCCTAATGCATACATTCGTCTATTACAGGCTGCTGACGCTCTCGCAGCGTACGGCGCTCTCCTCGTACACGACTCGCGCGTGTCCGAAGAGGACAACAACCTCTTTCTCGATCTCGTCGAGGACTACTTTGCACAACCCCTCCACGAGCTCGTCAAGGACGAACGCCCGGAGATCTCATACCAGGTCGGCGTCACCCTCGAGAACACAGAGAAGCCAAAGTGTGCCATAGACGAGCCCTGTCTCGACATCATCGCCCGCCTCGATCCCGCAGAACGACCCTTGGACATATCCGGTCACCACCCCGACCCTAAATGTCGTTTCTTTTGGAAAATGGGTATCCCGCCCCCGTATGAGACTCAATACCCGGCTTTGAATGCATCCAATGTCGTGCCTCAAGCTCCTGCATTCAAGGACGTCTGGCAGCCCACCATGGAGAAGTGGGGCAGGTCGATGAAGGATGCGTACGCCGCTTTTCTTTCCTCCCTTGACGCCGTTCACACACGCCGTTTTATCAAGCGTCGAGAACGTAGCAGAGATGACCGCGATCGGTCTCGGACTCCCGAGAGAGACTATCAAGGAGGCAGGGAAATACGGGCAAGTGCACGACATCGTCTTCTGTTTGATTTCGTCTTGATCGAACCCGGCTAGCTCGCATTTACTTGGCCCGACGGCTTCAGATCTCAGGAAATATAGCACGAAAGATACCATCTTGGCAGGATTTCATACCGATCTCAACTGTCTCACCATCCACGGTCGATCGCGATATCCCGGTCTTCATATCTGGGCGCGTAACACCGGAAAGCGGATCCCCGTTCGATTCCCACCGACTGGACGCTATCTTCTCGTACAAGCAGGAAAGCAGATCGAGCATCTCACCGGAGGCTTCATCAAGGCCGGCTTCCACGAAGTGGTCGTCAACCAGTCGACTGTCGACGTGAGTCGCGATATTGCAGACATGCATAATGTGCTTGACGAACGGCTCCTTTCAGACCATTGCTAGGCGCAAGCTTACCCACCCAGATCGACCCCTGATCAGAATATCGTCGACCTTTTTCTGGCACCTTTCATCTGATTACGATCTCTCCCCCTTGCCGACGTTGGTGGAACGCGCAAAGGTGATTGAGGCGGTGCCTGATGCAGACATTGCAAGCTTGTATCCCCCTATGAAAGTAGGACAACAAGTGCAGAAGTAGGCAATCTGTGCTCCTTGTCAAGGCTGTCGGCTGACAAACGTCCCAGCGAACTCAAGCACATTGCCCTGATGGCCTGACGACGATTTCAACGAAATCTACTACATTATTTGTCATGCCTAGTAGCTTTCCCGTGTATTGTTGAAGTTGAATTCAATTTCTATTAGGGTGTTCAACGAGTAGAAAGGATAACAATAACTCAAGTTTCCACGGGGAATCGCAGCCCCACAGACACGGAGGACACTTTGAAGCTTGACAGTCATTTCGTCCCATTCTGCCTGAGAGTCCGAGAGTGCCGTGATGGCACCGTTCGTCTCCCACCGACAGGAAGACGAGAGGAGGAGGAGCACCACGGGGTGTACAACGCGTGGGCGGGCTAGTCCTCCCAACTACCCCGCTCGGCTGCAAGATGAGCGCTGAGCATTCACCCCAGACGCATACAGAGGCCAGGGAAAATCGGTATGTCATGTCATTCCGTGTCCACGCATCGGCAAGGTGGCAACTTCTTTGTTACAAGATTCGGGTATGGTACTGCTAGGAGGGATATGTAGGCGTTTAGGTTGACTCTCGAGTCCGCTAATGTTGGTCATGTAAATATGCAGCAGACGAGAGAAAGGGACACGTTCCGAAATTGCCCGTCCGTCGACTGAGATGAGCGCGAGGGAAACGTGAGGTAGACTCAGCGCAATGAATGTGCCCCAGGAGGCTGTCAAGCTCGCGCAGCAGCCTTCGTCGTCGCCGAAGCTATAGCCTGCACAGACGGCGTTCGACACGCGTTTAGAGATAGAACGAAACTTCTTATTTTACGCAGAGTGAATTTCCCTGAGCAACACCACAATGCATACGCGGGCGTCACATACTGTGCGCAATCCTGTTGATTCAAGACGATCTAGCGGGTGCTTCGGGTTGTCACGTCAGGCCGAAGTTCCAGGCGAGACGGCCGACTCCTACATCGCCTACACCGCTTGAATATGCTGTTACCCATGTTTTTCTTCCCGTTCAGCTTCCTAAAGCCAACGACTATACCCCAGAAAATGATCTTTCGTTACTTCGTACAGTGTGCGATGCTGCCCGTGCTTATAGCACCCACATTGACAGAACCTCTGAGCTTCAATGGTCTCGCATCAGAAAGATGCTGGATAACTTGGCCGAGTCCAAATACGCGGACGGTGACCACATCGTTTCTCAGTTACGTGGGATGCAAACAGAAGGTACGTGCATGTTTGTCGGTTCCCTGTGGATGCGTGCTGACTACCTGCAGATATCCTCACGTATTTTATCCGATCTCAAGATACGGCGATCGTCCTGACAAAGCAAGAGAACGACGCGCTGTTTGAGATACTTGAGGCTCCACCGGAGGATGCTGTGGGGAGAACACCAGGTCCTCTGATATGCTCGTATCCCGGGTCGGCCGTCAACATACCAAACGGAGTGTTTGGCGATAGGGATATCCAATCAAAGCTCGCCAACTTTCTCTCTCGCCGTAGCGGTGGCCATCTCGGCCTCCCTTTCCTTCTTTCCGGTTCACAGTTCATTAATGCACTTCTGATGGGCATCTCGCAAGATGTCGGTCCCGTCACTGAATTTCCTTCCATCATAAAACGTGTTCGTCACGATGTTGTTCGGAATTCCAGGGGTATGGTGGTTTGGCGTCGTTCCTCCCTTTGGCTCCTCATTAGAGTCGCAATCCAGACGTCTTTTGATCGCTCTTCCTCCGGACGTGCTTCCTACAAACAGTTCATGCTGTTCTTCATATGCACTCTTGCAAGGAGTCCCGATAACGCAAAACTCTCCAGTGACGACCTTCATCTGATGTCCTCCAAAATTTTCCGACGTCTGTGCAAGCTTGGTTCCTCCCCTCCCATCTGGCTCTCCGAAATGGCGAAGAGGACGTGCACTGATCTTCAAGAGATCCTTGACGCCAGGTGGAAGGAGCTGGGTACCCGTCCATCTCCATTCCAGAATCCCACCGAGGATGAACTTAGAAGAGATACACAAATCTCGCTCCCGAACAGCCGTGAATACATTCGCAATGCTCTTGAGAATCGTGTTCACGATCCCTCCGACACTTCCTTTCATCCCAGCCACTGTCACCGTGGCACCCTCAATGATTTCTTGTCCTCGGATGGGACCTTCTTTGAGGAGGCGTACAAGGCCGAGCCTGATGTTACCTTGTATGATGTTGATCAATCGGTTGAGCAAGGTATCGACAATTGGCTTGCCTGTGTCACGAATGTGGAGGAGGCTTGTTCACAAATTGAGATCTTGATGGACAAATATGTCGTAGAAGCTGTCTCCCGGGACCAGCGTTCTCCAGAAAACAGGTCTACCACGTTCCTGACCGCAATCGAACTTTTCGTCGTGCTGGATAAGCTGATTGTGAAGCAGATTCCCATGCTCACCGACTACTCCCCTGAGATCATTCCGGTGGCTTTCTTGGAAAAGCTATACCTATGCAACACGACAAGTCTCCACCGTCTTTCCTGTGCATACCAGTACCTCTCTGCACGCCACTCTCAATCTCGTCCAGGATGGTCGATACTTTCGAACGAATACACCCAAGACAGTTTCGTCGTCCGTTATTTTGACAGATCCCCATATCCCCGAATCGAGCGTGAGGCGATGGAAAAGAAGGGATGTATTGACCTGCAACAGGGTGCTGCCAGTCGGACCAAGCACACTCATGATGGATACGAAGATCTTGCTGGGCAAGAGCTAGCTGACCATTCAGAGGCTTGCTCATCACCATTGCCTGCCTCGCCACTACTTGCAAAAGCCATCGTGTTCGAACTTCAGTGCCCAGCATACATTCGTACTTGGCGCTCTGCTGTGTCCCGAGTCCTGCTTTATTCCCACCGTCATGATTTCTTGCTAGGGGCAGGATATAACCTACTTGCACATGTTCCCGCATTGCAATCCTATTCTATCCCTTGCAAAGGGTCAGACCGGTCACCAGTCACCTTCCAGACACACATCGCTTATTCTCATACAGAGGGCTCGCATTCCCGAAACAATCTAACATTATGTTTTGTCTCCCAATGCCCTCACACCTGGCTTCGGGATGAGGATCATCTTGTAACATGGCAGTCAAGTTTGTTTTTAGATGACGAGAAGTTTGGAAGCAAATTTCGGTTCTACAAGGTTGAAATTGGCATTCTATGGAACTACATCAATTATTCCTCTCACACTCCCAATGATGTCTTGTCAGCGCAAGTGGACTGCCCCACGAATCTCTCACTAGACGATTTCATTTCGTTCGGACACTTGCGTAGTGATCGTTCGCTTCAATGGTTCAACATCCTCAACGGTCTACGGAGTAGATCTCTCAACCTCTGTCGTGACAATGTTCATTTTCTCCTCACGAATGCAGCCTTTCAAGCCGGACCACTGGATTTGAATACAGGCATATGGCTCTGGCATCAAGAGCTTCAAGACTCGTCTTTCTGCAACTTACTTTTGGACGAGCTGGGCAGTTTGTTTGTGGATGTCGGATCCTCTATCGATGCTGTGATGATGAGCACCATATCTTTAATTCTAACTCGAGTGCTCGCATCGAGTCCCAGTGAAGGCGTCTCAGAACGGGCCATTGAACTTCTTAGTGCTGTGCGCAAAAAGACCTTTGGTTGGGTTCAGGACCTATCATATGACCTGGACAGGGCACCTGGGGAATCATTCCAGCATGACCATCTCTTCCATGTGCACAATATTGCTACCAGCTGTCGAAGTACATTTGATGTTGGTGTTGCCACCCTGTGCAAGATCTTCCAGATCTGCCGTTCCACAGAGGATATCGACACATTGCTTTTTTGTGCGTTTTTGATACCTGCAACAGATGGCTATGGATCCGGTAGGTCTGATTCATGATTGTTATGTGCCTTCGAGCTCACCAATCTTGATTCCCAGACTCATCAGATTATTCGATGGTGCTCCGTGAACGAGGCCTTCGTGTCTCCCTCTCGCTCGAGGGGTTCTTGAGAGAGCAAATCCTCAGTGATCCATCAGATTATAGTGTCGACCTTGCAATCAGCAAGTTTTTCCCTGCTCACAAACCAAGTGTACATAGATGGGAGCAACTGCAGCATTTGAATGCTTCTTGGCTTACATGCAGAACTAGAGAAACCAGTGACCGATCATCTCAAACACTACATTTCAACCTCCACAATGGGAGGTTGCAAGTAGATGGCAAACCATGGGATGGATTGCCGCATGAAGCTAGGAGATCTTCGAGCCCTTGTTGGCCTGAGCCATCCTTTTTCCCCAAGATCTTTTGTGATGTACATGCATGATGCAGCAGTGTTTGATGCTAATGCATGTTTCTAACCATGCTTTGCAGCAAGGCTTCTTTCCCATACCATCTAATCTCTCAGGAATGGATTTTATGACATGAACCATAAAGTCCAAATACAAGGTAGAGTTCTTAACACTACATATGTGACATAATGATTCAAGAACACACAGTTGCACTATTCACTGCGAGGTCGTGACCATTGTGATCTTGTGGTTCAAGCACAATGCGATGAAACAGATGAAATTCTCAAGCTGATACCTTTGGAAATCATGGAAAAGACCTTCCTGAAGGCAACCTATAACCCAATAAGGACTATGGCACCTCAGCAAGAGACAAGGGGAATGGAGGGGACGAGTATAGGTTAGAGGGAATCCAACCAGAACAAGACTGGCTTGTTCAGTTGTTGCATTCA
>JBBPPX010000586.1:0-10992 GCA_038092235.1 Leccinum boreale
AGGACATGAGTTCCACTTTACCTGATGATGGATGGTCCACATCAGAGATCTTCCAAGTGGCTCAGTCTTCTGTTATCGAGACAGCCTTGGCTAATGCTACAATTCAGGACAACGGCTTCATGCAAGCTGGAACCAGTCGGTTTCCCTCTCTATTACCTCAAAGACAACCTTCCTATGAGAGACAGCAGGTAGATATTAAGTCAGGAGCGTACCGACTTTCTGCTAAGAGACATGAGAAGAAAGTTTCCCAGAAGCTTCAGGAAAGCTATTACGGAGATACTTGGAGATATGAGAATGGTACCTGGAAAAACGGTTTAAATTCCAGAGATTTTGTCTCTCTTTCCAATTACATACCCGAGTATGATGACTGGGGTGATCATGATTGTAGCAGTTACAATAATGACAATTACAGCTGTGACATCTACTCAGTGGGATCTTCTCATAAAATTTCCCGTTCAATGGAGTTTCTCAAAGATCATTGGTTGATCGATTCTGGATGTTCCGACCATATTACCCCTTATGAATCAGACTTTACGATTCTGGGAGACAATACCAAATATGCTTGAATCGCTGATGGTAATTCCATTAAAATGGTTGGACCTGGGATTGTCATCCTTAAGGCACTTGGATGGAAAGAACCTCTCACCTTGACTGGTGTTTGGTTATCTTCCAATGCATCTTGTCAATTGTTATCAACTAATCAGTTAGTGCTGGAGGGTTATAAAACCACAATTGGTAAGACGACTGAAATTTTAGACAAGCAAGGACGTCTAGTGATCTGGGCTTCCGCCTTATCACCTGGCAATATTCTTCATTGGTCCTGGTCAGAAACAATCACACCTTCTGGAGATGCTCACACCTTGCAAGATGTGTCTTCATTCAAGTTATGGCATAACCGTTTCGGACACAGTTCTGACAACGCTCTTAAACATGCTTCAACTGCAACCAAAGGTGTTCCGAAGTTGGTTCCCCCAATGGAACAAATACCTCCTTGCCACAGATGTCAGTTGGGCAAAGCCCATGAATGTCCTCTTGGTCCTTCCAAGAAGCGCTTGGCGCAGATCCTTGCCAATGCACTGTTCTTCGAAGGTAACCTCTCACTTTCAGTATAAAGTGGAAATATCTGTCTGTTCCACCACAATAGTAACTGCTCAACCTCTTCCCTCTCCTCCGTATCATTTAGTAGTTCGAGGATACTATTGTAAAAATGTTCTGAATCAGTGATGAGATCCGTGTGTGAAAATACCTGGGCTGATGTTAATGCAAATCGGGCCTAGTTATAGAAAGGCTATGCTCTAATCCAAAGAGGAGAGCAGCTTCCTATGGGGTGCAGCGAGGGCAACAAGGGGCAAATAGTTTAGTAGAGACTTATTAGAGTGTTGAGGAATTGAGAGAGCTACAGCGAAGAGACTTGACAGTGGTGGTAAGAGTCGAAGAACTCTTATTAGACAGTGGCTTGAAGGGCCTGCTATATATATACAAAGGAACATATTTGTACATATTTTGATATATAATATAAGAGGAAGTTCCATAGAACATCAAAGAATGTGAAGGAACTTCTGAGTAATCACAGAGAATAATTAGCCAATAGCGTAAGTATCTCTGTGGAGTATCAGTCATCATATTTGAAATATGATGAGTAAGACGGGTCATAGATGAGCCTAGCCAATGGCATAATGAGCTCTTATCTATGATGTCATAATGATGACTAAGATGAGTAAGCGAATAGAAAGTTCTAGAAAGAACTAGGAAGTGCTAGAAAGCACAATAGAAATAGTAATCATGGAATGAATAGAATACTACCATTCCAACACTCCTCCTCACTTTGCAGATGCAGGCATCGTGAACATTCATACTCGAGGTGGTACTCACAAAGAGACGCAGCGGCTCAAGTAGAAGTCGTGATCTTGTGCCCTAGAGATGGTAGTATACCATGAAGTCTGAGTCGTCTCAGATTCTGGGCATATCAATCAAAGGATACATTCTTGGTGAATATATCCGCAAGCTGGTCGTTAGTAGGAACATAGAAGAGAGAGAGCTCATTCCATTCCTGAACAGCCTCATGTAAATAGTGGTATTTGATTTCCACATGCTTCATTTGTCCTTCCTGAGCGGGATTCGAAGCTAAGAACATAGCTCCCTGATTGTCGCAATTAAGCGAAATCGGATGCTTAATCTCATGGCCTATCTCAGCAAAGAGATGATGTATCCAAGCAAGTTGCTTGGCAGTCTTGGTCATGGCAACATATTCTGCTTCTGTTGATGAGAGAACAACTATTTTGTGACAGTGTTGAGAGTTCCAGGAGATAGGTTGTCCGGCTAAGAACACAACATAACCAGTAGTTGAACACAAGTTTCGAGATCTCCTCACCAGTCGGTATCACAGTAAGCCGTAAAGCCAGAGCTTTTGGCCCGTCCGTCATATTCCAGACAAACGTTCTTCGTGTAATTGAGATATCTTACGATATACAACACACGAGCAAGGTGATCTTCAGAAGGATTCTGAGAGAACTGAGACATCTTGATGACGTGAAAGGCAATATCAGGACGAGTTCCCAACATCGCATAGAGGATAGATCCGATCATAGATTGGTAAGTCTGTCGTCGTTTCGCATCAGGTTCAGGATCCAGGTTTGGTGCTGGATTATAGCCTGAAGGAAATGGAGTACAAGCATGTTTGGAATTCTCTAGTTGGAAGTGTTTGACGACTTTCTCAACATAAGAGATTTCAAGATCAAGTCTCAGGGTTCGACGAGAGCGATCCCTGGTAATGCGCATGCCTAGATATTCAGTGGTGGCGCCTAGATCATGGGATTCCCAGTGTTGAATGAAGGTTTTCTTCTCTGCAAGGATCTGTGTTCTGTTGCTACCCATAAAAAGAGCATTGTTAACATAAACAACAAAAAGGATTTTATCTTTTCCTTTTCCCTTTATATCCACTCCTGGGTCAGAATGAGTTCGAGTGTAACCCATCTTCAAGAGTGATTTGTGCAGAGCTTTGTTCCATTGGAGCACAGCTTGCTTAAGACCATAGATGGCCTTGTTTAAGCAACAGACTTTTGTCTCTGATCCTTTCTTGATGAAACCTTCTGGTTGAACTAGATATAGTTCTTTGTCTTTGTCAAGTTCCCCAAAGAGGAATGCAGTCTTGACATCCAAGGCTTCTATCTCCCAGTCTTCAAGCACTGCTAACACAAGAAGGGGTCGTACCATTTCAAAATGTGCAACAGGAGAAAAGGTTTCCTCAAAGTCTATCCCAAAGATCTGGGTAACACCCTTAGCAACAAAGCGACCTTTCCTTTCACCATTGCTTTTTGTAGCATAGACCAATCTGCCAGTGATGGGCTTACGACCTGCAGGTAAATCAACCAAATCCCAAACCTGTCAGTCTGTGAGAGATTTCATCTCTTCATCCATTGCTTTCTGCCAAAGCTTCTGTTCATCAGCTGGTACCTTTATGACCAGGCGGTGGTAATGGATCATCCAAAGGTGGAATCTCTGGAGTAGGAACATAATCAGGACTCTCAACATGAGATGGAGGTGACATATAGTCAGGCTGTCTCTGTGAGGTAAACCATGGTGATGGATCAGAAGATGATGAGGAAGAATTGCTTGGCGATGGTGGTCTCGGAGGATGTTGCAGTCCTGGACCTGGATATGGTGGGTATTGATTACCGTTGTCTCCTGGTAGAGGGAGGTGAACGACCGTGTCCGGATGTAGTCTGTTCGCAGAATCTGGGTGAGGTGTAACAGCTACGGAGTCTTGTACTTCTTCTAGAGAACTGGAGATAGAGGATAGTCCGTCTATTGGTTTTTGCTTCTTCAAACCATAAGGGAAGATTAGTTCATCGAACATGGCAGTGCTGGAGATAAAAACTCATCTCCATGTAGGACACCAAAAGTGATAAGCCTTTGAGCCTTGCTCATAGCCAATGAAGATCATTTCTTCTAACTTGGGTGCTAGCTTGTTGGTTCAAATGTCTTTTGAAATAAAAACATAAACTCTACAACTGAAGACTCGGAAGTAGGAAACATCTGGTTTCTCTCCTGTAAAGATCTTGATGGGAGTCTTCCAGTTATGTCGACACATAGGCTGTTGATTGTAGATGTGTAATGCTGTCTCGACTGCATCTTGCCACATGTTATTAGGCAGACTTGCTTGCAATCAGATCACTTGAGCTTTATCCATGATCGTCTGGTTAAATCTCTCTGCTCTCCCATTTTGTTGGGGTAAGTGTGGTACAGATGTTTGATGAAGGATACCTCTGGACTTGAGAAACAATTGAAATTCCTGTCCAGTGTATTCCCCACTACAATCTGAACATACAGAGGCAAGGATGGAACCAGACTGTGTTTCCAGCTAGGAAACTAAGTCATGGAAGCATGCAGCGGTATCGCTCTTCCGACGAAGAAAAGCAAGCAATGCAAAAGCACAACAATCATCAATGAAAGTGAGAATATAAACCGCATGAGAGCGAGACTCTGTGGGCAATTTGACCAGATCGGTGTGAACCAAGCCAAGAACACGGGTAGAACGAGCCTCAGAAGGACCAAGAGAACGTTCATGAGCTTTCCCGAGTTGGCAGCCAGATCAAGGTGAAGGTGAAGGCGGTGAAGGGGAAAATTTAGGGGCTCCCTTCATATGAGAGGGTACATGATTCAGAGCATTGTGAGAGCAATGTCTGAAACGATGGTGCCAGAGTTCAGAAGAACCAAGATCCAACAAGGTGGAGGCATCCCCCGTTGGAGTGATCACTGAGGACTGAAACCAATGAAGAATGTCACCCGGTGATGAGGCAGTGGCCCGGATCATAAGGTAACCTTGTTGGTTGAAGACATCAGTGGATTTTCCTATATATATCTTGTGTCAGGCCTGTAAAGCCAGTCAATTCGTCGACAGAAGTCGACAAGAGGCTATGGGTGAAAACCAAACTCCAGTTAAAGTAACTGTGTTCTCCATTCCATAAGGTTGCAAAATGACAGTGCCTGGACCATGCATCTCAATGGTATTACCATCAGCAATGTGCACATAGCGCTTATCCCCACCAAGTGAAGCAAAATCTGATTCATAAGGGGTGATATGGTCAGAGCAACCAGAGTCAATCATCCAATGATCTGTGAGAAAATCAGAAGATCAAATAGTTTGTGCGATCACGTAATCTTCATTCGTAGAATCATAATCAGCATAATCTCCAAAATCTGATATGTCAGGTATGTAGGGATCTCAGCTGTTGGAAGGAGGAGGTGATGGCATCAGCAAACCCCTATGTCCGGTTCTCTCGTAGTTGCTGACATTCCTCCAGAGGAAAGTAGAAAGCTCCTGAGTGGAAAGCTCTGGAGAGTGCTGGAGGTTGGCGAGATTAGCATAAGCCCAATCGGCTGTAAGAGGGTTCAAAAAAAGAGCATGAATCATCTTCCACTCTGGTCGCAATATATAAAATCTCCTCCTCATCTCTTTATCAAACTCCACGTTCCACTGCTGGATGGTAGAGATCTCCTGGCAATACTCATCTGCGTCATTGGGATCCTCATTCCAAGGTTCGTGCATGAGACCTCGATAATGGAAATTGGGTTTAAGATTCCCATGGATGAAAAGTGTGACGTCAGATTGTTCCCAGGGAAATTCATCTCGGCGGATGACTTCGAAGCCAGTATTGTGAACGAGGCATTCAGCAGCAGCAGGATCATCATAAGAAACAGATGGTGGAGCATAGCTAACATTGGTGGCTAAAGAGAAGAGGGTTTCGTGCTTGAAAGACAGTGTGAAACGAATCCCATGATGCATGCACATTGAAGCATCAATCTCCAGCCAATCGAAGATGACCGGGAAAGAGAGTCTGTCCAAGTCAAAAATTGAATGCATAGGTCTATGAAACTGATAAGTTGGAAACCACCAGATCGGACTTCGGTCCATCAGTGGGGTCATATAGGTTCCCGGCATGGAATACCTATAGAGCCACATCACTGTGCTGTCTGGCATGACATCTGTCTCCTCGACCAAAGGCATTCCTCATACTCGTTGAGGCAGCCAACAAATCGATATGGGGAGAGGATCATCTCCATGGGAACCGGGAGGTGCAAGACCGGCATCTTCGATTGCTCATTGTAAGGCTTGGGATTGTTGAATATCGGTAGGAGAAATTGGGCAAGAGGAGTCTGGAGTGACAAGTGTGGGAATGGGAGTGGTAGCGCGAGTCGTGGAAGAAGAAGAGGACTTGGGGTAGAATGGAAGTTCAGACAAGGGTCCTCCAGAGTCATCAAGTAAGAAGAACTCTGCGTGATCTGCAGACACAGGTGGTCTCAGAGGAGTTGGTTCCAAGATAGGAACAGGAACAACATTGTCTGGAAAGTTGATCTCGTCAAAAGATGGAATGACAGGTATGTTGGTCTCGGCTGATATAGGAGTATCAATCCATATGGGAGTAGCCACAGGGTTGAAGCCGGAAAGGATCAGTATCATATGTCCTGGATTATGAGATCTGGGAACTAGAGGTCTTACCACAGGTGGGATAGCACTGCTATAAGAGCGTGCACGTCCACAAGGGTCAGGAGGTTGTACTCGAGGAGCTGGAAGAGATCGACGGCCAAAAGACGAGGAAGGATAAAAGAATTGGGGGGCGCAGAAGAAATTGCGCTCACAAACTTCACCAGATCGCAAAGGATAATGACAAACTGGACAAGGAAGTTGTAAGCCCAAATCTATAATTCCAACCTGTTGACTGAAACATCGATTTGCCATTCTCTCCCTATGGTCCCAATGGGTAACAGTGCATGGCAGATGCGACGGACAAGGCCAAAAGGGCCTGGACGTAGCAAATCCTGTGCTTCCCTGAGGTTGTCTAGTAGTTTCGACTCCTGATCTCGATTGAACAGAATCAGGGTCGCGTCTGGCAGTAACTGGGGTAATAGGTCTTGCTGACTGTCTTGATAGGCGTTTTGAACGATCCTCACTGACTGTGGGTTGTTTACCTCTTGGAAGCCTCCGTCTCGGCGGGGCTGAACTACTAGTACCCGAGGTACTGGTAGTTCCTGGGACATGGTGACTGATAGGAGTGGGTTGTCCAAGCCCAGGTCCTCGAGCATAGTTGCGTGTAGCGCATTCTGCTCGGGCACTGTCTCTAGCAAGTGAATCGCGTGCTCGGAGAGCAGTGAATTTGAGTGCTGGGTAGGAAGATCTTGGAGGTGCTGGTTTGTCGATGAACCATGCTCTCGACGAGGTAGGTAAGGCATCTGGAGTCTGATACACCAAAGGGTGAAAAGATGTAGTGGTAGAACCACTTACTTGGTCTATGTCCGAGGACGATGACAAGGTCTCCTGACTAGGTGGAAAGGTAGTGGGCAAAGTACCTGCTCGTTCACGAGCTGCTCGCCAGTCAGGGAAAGAGGGTATGTCAGGGTCTGATCCTGGAATATAACCAAGCAATAACAGGAAATTTGTGATGGTAGCTATCTGCTCCTTGCGCGTGACTTGTGAAGACATCGGGTTATACGTTACGACAATAATCACGTGTCAGAGCCAGGGCTCATAACCTATAGAAAGGCTATGCTCTAATCCAAAGAGGAGAGCGGCTTCCTATGGGGCGCAGCAAGGGCAATGAGGGGCAAATGGTCTAGTAGAGACTTACTAGAGTGTTGAGGAGTTGAGAGAGCTACAGCGAAGAGACTTGACAGTGGTGGTAAGAGTCGAAGAACTCTTATTAGACAGTAGCCTGAAGGGCCTGCTATATATACACAAAGGAACATATTTGTACATATTTTGATATATAATATAAGAGGAAATTCCATTGAACATCAAAGAATGTGAAGGAACTTCTGAGTAATCACAGAGAATAATTAGCCAATAGCGTAAGTATCTCTGTGGAGTATCAGTCATCATATTTGAAATATGATGAGTAAGACGGGTCATAGATGAGCCTAGCCAATGGCATAACAAGCTCTTATCTATGATGTCATAATGATGACTAAGATGAGTAAGTGAATAGAAAGTTCTAGAAAGAACTAGGAAGTGCTAGAGAGCACAATAGAAACAGTAGTCATGGAATGAATAGAATACTACCATTCCAACACTAGTAACTTCATGTGTGAGCATTGAGGCAACAAGCATAATAATCACACACACACCCCATACCGATTTGTTGGCTGCCTCAACGAGTATGAGGAATGCCTTTGGATCGAGGAGACGGATGTCATGCCAGACAGCACAGTGATGTGGCTCTATAGGTATTCCATGCCGGGAACCTATATGACCCCACTGATGGACCGAAGTCTGATCTGGTGGTTTCCAACTTATCAGTTTCATAGGCCTATGCATTCAATTTTTGACTTGGACAGACTCTCTTTCCTGGTCATCTTCAATTGGCTGGAGATTGATGCTTCAATGTGCATACATCATGGGATTCGTTTCACACTGTCTTTCAAGCATGAAACCCTCTTCTCTTTAGCCACCAATGTTGGCTATGCTCCACCATCTGTTTCTTATGATGATCCTGCCATTGCTGAATGCCTCGTTCACAATGCTGGCTTCGAAGTCATCTGCTGAGATGAATTTCCCTGGGAACAATCTGACGTCACACTTTTCATCCATGGGAATCTTAAATCCAATTTCCATTATTGAGGTCTCATGCACGAACCTTGGAATGAGGATCCCAATGACGCAGATGAATATCACCAGGAGATCCCTACCATCCAGCAGTGGAACGTGGAGTTTGATAAAGAGATGAGGAGGAGATTTTATATATTGCGACTGGAGTGGAAGATGATTCATGCTCTTCTTTTGAACCCTCTTGTAGCCAATTGGGCCTATGCTAATCTCGCCGACCTCCAGCACTCCAGAGCTTTCCGCTCAGGAGCTTTCTACTTTCCTCTGGAGGAATGTCGGCAATTATGAGAGAACCGGAATGGCAGCTGTGCAGGAACTTGAGGATTCTGAACCTCGAGTCCTGGAGATGCAACTATGGCACTTATGCAAGAGACGCTGTGCTTTCTCCGGTTTGGCCCTTACCCCCTCATGAAGGTCTTTACATGAAAGAACGGCTGCAAAGGTTCACTCAGAATATCCAAGGCACTGACTTTGCCCACACGTACAAGTTTCTTGATATGTACGAGTTCTTGCTATTTTTCCTTATTTCAACTGTGATGATCCAGGTTATCATAAAGTAGATTCAGATCTCTATTCTGTTTTTATGCCTAACCCGCATTTCTTTGACTCACTGAACCTTTGAGTTCAGACTTATCTAGTTGCTAAAGCTAGAGACGGGTCACCGTCCACAAACCTTGTTTCCACTTCGGAAGTACAGGCACTTTACCGAGATTACTTTAGAGATCCTCGAGATCATAGATGAGAACGGAAGATTTATTGGGATTCTTTGAACTACCAAACCCTGGACAAAGCTGCTCGAACGGAGAAATATTGGCGCAAACATTATGCTTTGGACTCTGACAAAGAAGAAGACAAAGAATCTATTGTATCGGAATTATTGGTTTTAACCAAATCTGATCAAGAGACTGGTTTGGACTCAGACTTGGGATTTAATCTTGTTTCTTCTTCCGCATTTCCAGATATGTCTTTCTTATCTGAGAGCATGGTTGCTTACACTTCTTTTGACAGTTTGTGTTTATCGCTTGTACTCTGAGCTGATGCTAGACTCTACGTGAGATCCCCCTCAGTTTACAGTTACTATGGCTACAATCACACCCAACAACTTCAAAGTCGACACTGGTCTTGTTTTACACATCTCCTGTTACAGCTGGCCCGGGTAGGGTTGGATGTAGACTTGGAGGGTGGCGAAGACGATGGACTGGGTACAAGTTGAGCAAGCGTAACGCCTGGCGAGACATACCTGAGAGGGCAGAGGGGTTGAGGGACAAAGGGACAAAGGGACTCAAAGATGCAGGAGACTCAGATAGTATTCCAAGTAGCTCTAGCTTAGAGTGATACAAAACAGAGAGACAAGTCTTAAGTACTAGAGGATGGAACATGATGGAATTGCATGGAAGAGGGGAGTCATCCGCAGTAGAGAATGAGTCAGAAGATAAGAACGAGATAGGGAAATGTTGGAACAATGATAGGAAAGAATAGGAACAAAGATAGGAGAGTTGCAGATTGTCAGTGATGTGAAGGGGGCGAAATCGCTAGAGATCTATGATACAATGTGAATACAAGGTAGAGGTGATAAGCGAAAGAGAAAGAGAGAGAAAAGAGATACATGGTAAGTCTAGGAGACAATCGTAACATTACCCCCCTTGTAGGTTTGGAGTCACTGACCCAAGCTTTAATAATCCGGTCCTGTCCAAGCATGTTCTCCAGAGGTATTAGTGTTGGCTTCTCTGTCATAGGTATCCTTGTAATCATAGTCATATCCTGGGGATGGAGGATGATTGTTGAGGGTAGGGTAAGAAGGAGGAGGGTGATTGCGACAAGATGAGGTAGATCCTTGAGGAGGACGAAAGGGCCTAGCATGACCTCAACCAGAGCAAGCGGACTGATAGGAGGAGTGAAAAGAGGTGGAGGATGAAGAGGATACGGAAGGAGAGGGTTGTGGGGCACAACGTCTGAGAGGGCAAGCTCCTTGAGGGTGTCCAGGCGCGACTTTGAGACAGACAGGGCAGGTATAATGCAGGCAGTCGATACAAATATGACTGAGGCGCTGGCAAGTGAAGCATGCCTTTGGGTATAGTCTGTGGGTGCGATCAACAGGGAGGTCGAGTTCCTTAGCAAGTCGGGCTTCTGCTCAGTTCATAGCAGCATCTTCTGCTTGTGTCAAAGGAAGAGAGGATGCGGATGGAGTTGAGGTAGCGGAAGGAGGGGGAGAGCGATAAGTGGGGTCCATGTGCTCCAAATGTTCTTCTTTGTCATCATGTACTGACACTAAGTCATGAACGGCGTCGATGGCGTCAACTGCTGTTTTGATCTCCTTATCATTCAGGGGGGGGGGGGGGAGGAGAAGGAAGCATAGGAGGGTTAAACCTGATGGGAAGGGGAATAATTGATTG
>JBBPPX010000587.1:0-10972 GCA_038092235.1 Leccinum boreale
TGTAATCATACGAGGAAAGGAGATAATTCATACATGAAAATTTGGCCCCGGCGTAGCCACCCATGTTCGGCCTTGGGAATGTAGAACCTAACATCAGAGCTATGGGACTGAACGGGCTGGTCCATAGCAATTGGCGACCTGGATAGTCTCTACGCAGCGGGCGCTATCAGACATACGCACAACCACACACAACGAAAACACTGCAAGCGTACTTGATCTTTGCAAAGGCTGTCCGTAGCGATAGCACATAGTCTAGGGCGACCTTGAGAAGTACGATAACGATACCGGATGCGACCCAAGGGTAAACTGATGTGGACGGTGAGAAGGAAGCCATGCAGCAGTAACCCGCGAGTCTCCGCCACCTGGCAAATAAATATGTATCTCATCGCTTTGATTTGGAACGGTTCGGGAGTCTATTTCCGGGAGATTATGTCGTGGTGACCGCCACACTAGTCTGGTAACCCGCCTCACAGCCTCGTAGAGTCTCAAGTTGTTGCAGTGACTCGTATTACAAATTGATAGTAGTACTACTTACCTTTACTATTTCATTCAGACCGTGACTCGGAAGCAGTGGCAACTCAAAACGAATTCAAAGTGCTTTGCAGAGTCTGGCGCAGTTGCCGATATGATTCAGGCTTCCTTTTTTTTTTTTGACAGGCCATATTGATCTGGCAACCGGCTAACCTGGTCCCAGACGCGCGGCTCAAGTGCGCGGGGTCATCGCCACCGGAAAGGCGCTCAGGCTCAATCCAGTACCAACAAGTTGGCTAAAGGTTACCCGCGGTCCGTGATATGATTGGGGGACCCTACCCTTGACACTGCCCGGAGGAAATCCCTTTGAGGACTAGACTGTGCGTCACTGAGGAGCCTTCGACATCAAGGGCTCACGCGCTCACGGTAGTACTGTGGGAATCGGCTTTCGCCACTACCCACTAAAACCCCCGACACGCACCTGGCCTATGATTCAGGCTTCCAAAAATGGTGCACATATAATTGATCAGCGACTCCCGGCGGCGCCTAGGCTTGCAATAACATGGATCAGCGGCGATTCAGCACGCTTCACCTCCCTCGCCTCACAATCGATTCGGTGAGTTATGATAGTAGTAGTAGGTCTCAAGCCTACACGTCCTGGGAATGCTTAGAAAGATGATCTATGTCATCCGGTGAGTCCGCACATAGTCTCAACCAAAACGCAGTCGCGTTTCGAACTAGAACGAGTCGCATAAAAATGCGCTGCGTATTCGCTCCTTGTCCACCAGTCTGCCATGTTTTTGCTGTCCTTCGTTCTCGCATTCTCCTCCAGTGTGCTTCTGGCAAGCCACGCTTCCGTTCTTTCCAGCGACCTCGACCCAACCGCCACCTTCAGAGGCATCTCGTTCTCAGCGAAAGCGACGCCTAATTCTGACAAGGGATCATCCGACAACCATACTCTGGCAAACGAATTCAACATGGAGGTACGTCGTCCCACTACCCTGAACACACGTCACCGTCATCCGTTCTCTTCAAGTACACCGGAAAGGTGAACGTGGGTGGTCATGGTATTCCACAATCCACCTCTTTTATACGAATCTCCGGTCCGCTCAGTTCTCTCCCCCTTTCAGATTTCACGATCATCGTCGATACCGGCTCGAGCGATCTCTGGGTCGCCAGCGGCCAAAAGCTCAAGGTCAACACCTTGTCCAACACCACCGTGAACCTCACGTACGGCCTCGGATCCGCATACGGAAACGTTGCGTACGGCCCCGTGTCCTTTGGTGGATACCAAGTCGACAACCAAGCTTTCCTGGTCGCCTCCAAGATGACGGATCAAGACGCCGAAGGCATCCTCGGACTCGGACTCGACGGGCTCTCCGCCATCGAACGCACCGTCAAGAACACCTCTGCTCGATCGGTCATGGCCAACATATTCGCCCAGCACGCCTCCACCCCGCACCTCATCGGTCTCGCGCTCGAGCGGACGGAGAACGGCGAGGAAACTGCAGGCGGGTTCCTCACTATCGGCGAATACGACACGCAATTCAGCAACGTCACGTATATGCCCAAGAACCCTGTCATACCCACGTCTACTTCCCGCTGGACGATCGCGATAGAAGGCATGTCGATCGACGGCGTCGGGTATAACCTCAAGTCGGCCGTGAAGGGGACGAAAAAGGACCAAGCGATCGCATTGATCGATAGCGGGACTAGTCTGGCGTATATCCCAAACGACGCCGTCAACGCGATCTATAGCCGGATCAATGGATCGGTGCACATCAAGACGGCTGATCAGGACGCGTGGTTCGTACCCTGCATGGGACAGACGAATCTCTCGTTTACGTTCGCGTGCGTCCTATTTTTTTTTCCTATGTTCATGATATATATATATGCATGTCATCACGAGGTTAGGAACGTCGCGTACGCGATCAACCCGTTGGAATTGACTTCCCCGGTGCGAGTCATCGACCAAAATAACCAGTACACCGTCTGCATCAATGCCTTTCGTCCACCGCTACACGGCACCGATCACGACTACGACTTTTTACTCGGAGACGTGTTCATGCGTAACGTTTATGCCGTGTACGTTTATCTCTCTCCCTAGTAGTGTCTTCGTTCCCACCCACCCATCCTCGTTCAAACCAGGTTCAACTTTGGAAACGTGTCGACGCACGAGGGGGACGCCAAGGACGCCTCGATTCAGTTCTTGTCGCGGACTAACAGGGACCAGGTATATGCTGATTTCCAGCGAGCGAGGAAAGATTCGCTTAGGGCGTATCCGCCCGTGTTCGATCTGTCCAAGCTACACGCGGACGGGACGACCGATGACGGGGGGCGGCTGGAACCGCCGCCGAACAGCTAGATGCCGTTCTACGCATGACTGCAGCTGCAGGCCGGTACTGCAGACTACATGGAAGATGGGAGGGGGGGAGGAGTTAAGAAGTTGACGGAAAACATGTTGGATGACGTGTGCATCATGAACTGCGTTCGTGAATAGGTGCTGTGCGCTTAACTGTGAATACACGAGCAGAGAAACGAAACATACGAAGTATCGGATATGATGCATGTCATTCGGATATACAAACTATGGCCACTCCAGACTGATAAGCGACAAAAAGATACACTAGCGCGGGGTAACTGTGATATTCGATCCAAACAGAAAAGCGAAAAAAAAAAGATGCTAACGAAAACGAAAAAAGACGAGAGACGGATATGTATAAACAAAGAACTAGGGGTGGGGTAAGTAAGTGTAGCGGAACGAAGGGTGGCAGCAGCGTCGGCTGGTGTAAAAGAAAGAAAAAGAATAGGACGAGAAAGATGGACGATATGCTATACGTACTGAACGATGACCAACTGCGTCTACTGTTTTCAGTCAGATTGATATCTCTCCAAACTAAAACAAAGTGGGCTGTGCGCGTGAGATAGATTCCAGCTTGGAAAGCACCTCGTTAAACCAAAACGCGAATGAAGATAATAAAAAATGAGGAAAAGAGCCGGGGAGAGCCGAGTGAGCCGGAGAGAGAGGCCGTAGGTTCGGAAGTAGGGAGTGCCCATCTTGACGGAGCCGGGACACGGATCTTCCGAACAACAAAATGCCGTTCACGAATGTGTCTGATGCACCTCCGTGATATAGTCCATATCCTCGCTTCCACCAAACGTCGTCCGACTGTCATAACTCGTCGCTCGCGGTGGCATCCTCAGAACCCTGAGCGTTTCCCCCACATCGCCAGATGGATCCGCACTCTCTGTATCACCCACCGACTGTTCCATCCCACTTCCATCCTCTCCCTCACCACTCCGAGACTCGAACGAAGCCGTCTGTTCAGAGGACACTCGCAGAATCGACGCGTGCCCACTTGGCCGTGCAGTTGGCGGCAGCGGGAAATCAAAGAGCCCCGATATTTGTGACATGTCAGACGTCGTCACATAACTCGATCGAGCAAGGTCGGCCGAGGACGACTCATGACAAGTTCTCCTCGGACGCAGAAAAGCGGAGTTGTCTTCCTCAGCCTGGTTTTCCTGAATGGAGAGGTGGGTCGACACGCGAAGGTCGGACTGGATAGGAGCAGGGGGTGTGGCGGCCTCGAGCTGACCATGTCTGATAGGATACCCTAGATGACGCTTCAACACGGCTTGCCTAACCAAAAACAATATGCATCCTTACCAAAGGTGTCGTTCTCGTGTTCCGCCCACGGACTCTCCAAAACAGACGTTGTATAAGACGAATCGAGGTCTTCCGGAATAACCATGACAGACTGGGTGGTGGTTTCG
Organism: Leccinum boreale; assembly: GCA_038092235.1. Taxonomy (NCBI): domain Eukaryota; kingdom Fungi; phylum Basidiomycota; class Agaricomycetes; order Boletales; family Boletaceae; genus Leccinum; species Leccinum boreale. The sequence goes on from JBBPPX010000587.1 coordinate 4,246, forward strand.
CTCATATCTTCAATGGACACGTGCAATTGCGAAAAAGATTGCTGGGGAGAAGACGATGTCTGAGCCATGTTCGTGAATACAAAGTTGGTCCCACTGTCGTTCGAAGGCCTTCTGAGAGGTATCGAAACGGAAGGCGTTCGAGATCGGCCATGTACCCCCTTACTCAATTTGCGAACGAGGTGCGTAAGCGGGCTGTTGGGAGCTGAGCTGCGGACGTCAGTCGGTACCCGGCTGATGGTCGAAAGTTGTTCCTGGTCCTGGTCTCGGGAAGCAGGATGAGGCCTATAAAAGAGGTCCTGGAATTCGTCGAGATCATCGGGATCATCAAACGCAGACATGACCATCTGGATGGTCGAACCGGTCAACGACGGGGGGTCGTTGATCCCTGATGAAAGCGTATCCGGTTCTGTAACGGTCTCTTGAGAAGGTGATCGTTCCTGAGAGGGTGATAACTCGGCCGGAGGCAACGACCCACGTTCCGCGGCAGCGTGTCCGGATCCTGAATCCTTCTCTAATGGCGGAGGGGAGGCATATACGAGCGCCTCTCCGACACCATACTGCTCAAAATCGGCGTGACTGAGGGATATGTGCGGATACGAAACACTTCCTGTAGATCGTTTTGTCGCCGCTTCCTTCTTCGTCACCCTCAGCGGACTGGTGACGTCGACTCCGTCGACCGCTGATGCAAGCGGTGCTGATGCAGACCGGTACGGATGTGCGATAGGAGCTATCGGCGGATAGATGGTCGCGCGGGGCGGCAATCGATGCCTCAAGCTGACATCGCTGGCGATGCCGAGTTGCGGCAAGCTGGAATCGATCGCCGATGGATGTGGACCCGCATACTCAAAGGACTGGCGCTTTTGTTTTGACGAACGCTTGTCCCTTTCTCGATGTCGAAGGCAGGCCATCCCTGTGGAAGCCTCTGGGGTTGACGATGAAGTGATTGCGATGCCGACTTGATTCCTCATATCACCGGTAGTATTTCCCGGAAGATCTGTGCTTTGCCCGTCGACTCTTGAGGATGACGGCACCCTTTCGTCCGCAGGGACCGTGTAAGATTCATCCTGGAGAATCCCACAAAGGGAGCCTGCTTTCAAAAAGGCTGTTTTGCTCCAAGATTCAGCCCGAGAGTGGCCACGTGGTGGAAGATGGCGTGATGATTTGGAAGAATGGGAGGTGGTCAGAGAATGAGAATGAGAATGAGAGTATCCGTGTGAGTTGGAATTGTGAGTATAAGAATACGCTGAATGTGAATGCGAGTGCGAATTTGCTTTAGAATAGGATGAAGAATTGCTCGGTCTGGTGACGTGCACGGTCGGCATGGTGCTTTGACTTCCGAGTAGTGTACGGGCAGCAAGAAATTCGAGGGAAAATTGAGCTTTGCTACCCTCTGAAGAGTGGTGACCACGGGCCTGCCTCTCGCTGAGAGATTTAGAGCGCGCGCGTGAGACTGAGCGAGTGTGCTTGTTCCCGATAGATCTCGTAGCCTGCTTTTTCCACTGGGCTCGCTGTTGCTCAAACACTTCACCCTCATCGATAACCCTAAATAGTTCCGGCTTTAGTAGAGAACATAACAAGGATAGGAAACGTACTGTTCTAACGAGATAGGTGGATCCGGCAGAGGCAAAGGAGGAACTTGTTCGGGCGTTGGTGTGCGTTCGTCCGCAAGTGGTTCCAAAGCAGGTTCGAAGCCGGTGCGGGGATTGGCCATCGACGATGCTTGACCGTGTATATCTGCTGCAGAGCGTGATCTTGAAAGCAGATGGGGAGTAGTCCTGGCATTCGAGGCGACAGAAGCGATGGATATTGCACGGGGACGCAGAACTGGAGCAGAGGGAGAAGATACGCCCAAAGTCCTACGTGGCTCAGTTTGAACGGGGGTCCTCACAGACTCGTTTGCGCTGGTAGCAGTATGTGGTTGTGGTACTTGCTTGGCCTTCAAGCGGGGTGAGGGAGAAAACAAAGCATCCCACCATGTTTCAGCCGACAACCAACGTTCCTTTGGACTTTGTTTCCTTCTGGTAAGCGAAGAGGCCAAGTTTGGAGTGGATAGGGAAGTCCTAAGGTGGGACTGTAACAGATGGGACTCGCTGTCGTGCCCGCGGCGTGGCAATCTACCATGTGCGGGTGGGCGAGAGGTGTGTGGACGGAATGGCTGAGAGGTAGCATGACGCAAAGGGGGAACTATGCTGACGGACGATTTCGGGTCAAGATTAGTGGAATATGCGTAGGGGTGGTGGGAGAAGGAACGGGGGGGATGAGGATCCACTGTAGAGGAAGGTTGAGAGTTCATATCCTGGCCTCCGATTGGCTTCTGTTGTCGCGGGGGCAGAGATTTGGAAGGTGAAATATTTGACGCGTCTGGAATGGGGGAAGTAGGGTAGGAACGGAAGGCGGGAGAGTAGGAGTAATAATACTCGTCTTCATCGGCGCGGAGCGGAGAGGGAATGGAAGAGTTGTCGATAAGGTGCACTTGAGAATGAGCACGGCCCGGGACCCACTTTCCGGGAACGGACTGGACAGGGACGAGGAGATCCGGCTTGAGTTGGGGGAGGTGGACGACGGGGGGTTCGTGAGCCAACTTTCTCTTTGAGCTGAAAGCGAAGAAACTGGTAAAACTGGAACGCTTTGGACGGACTGGAGGAGAGACGGAGCGGTTGGCTGGAACGGGAGACTCGCCTATGCCGCCATCGGGGATGAGTGGGTCGGGGAGGTCAAGGTCACCGAGGTCGAGGTCGAGGTCTCTTGAGGGACGGACGAACTGTGGTGGCTCGCGTGCTTGGTGTTTTTCACGGGACGGAGAGAGACGAGCAGGCAAAAGACACCAAAGCACGGCGGGGCTCTTGAGGACCATCGAAGGGTGCGGTGACATCCACTGCACGGCAATTGATCACTCCATGGACCCACGCTGCTTTAAATTTTGTGTCGCGTCTTGTAGTACCCACGGCTAATTGAAGCATCAAACTTGATAGACTAAATCAAGCGCGTGTGACTCAATGACGAGCCATCGCACTCCACTTCGGCGCGTATCACAGGGATCTCTCTTCGCACTCTCTCGCTCGCACCAGAACCCAGATGCACCACACGGTCTCGGTTTCATCGAACCCGCTCTCTCAGAGCTCGTCGACGAGGCTGAAGCACTACACGCAAACGTGGACAGCCTCCGTCGTCTCAGTGATTCCCTCCGCTCTTTCAACGAGAGCTTTGCCAGTTGGCTGTACGTGATTGATATGAACGCCCTCACCACAGACTGGCTCCAAGTGTGTACTGGTTTCTCCGTACTGCATAACATCTGATGCGCATAACAGGCGCCAACAGACGCCTCGTTTCATCTCGCAGATAAACGCGCAGGCACGGTCCATGGCTCCGTTCCTGCCTGACATCCCTAATTCTCCCCCGTGTTCACAGAACAAGATGCCCAAGCAGCCAGTGCCGAGGCGGTAAAGGCAGCCCCCCTACTACCTCCTCCGGACGCGAGTGAGGTAAACTGCAACGAGACCACAGACTACGAAACAGCATCCTCTGCCGTCATCTCCACCTCCGCCGCCAACAAGTCCGATCCAGCCCCAAAAGCTGTCCCGAAGAAAAAGGGAAAACCAAAACTGACTGCCAAGGAAAAGAAAGAACGCCTGGTATGACCTTCTCTTCTTTCTTGCATCCCTCAAATCTGATTCCCGCGCGGGTAGATGGCAATCGAAAAAATCATCATGTCTCTTCCGCTCGAGTTCCGTGGAAGCGACCCTGTATGTGCTGTCTTAATCTCCGCCGCGACAGTGTATTGACGCCAACCCCTCAGGGTCTGCGCCGACACATGGAAATGGTCATCGAGTTCATGATCGACAGCGACGGTCGCGGCGTCAAGCGTATGTATCCGCATATACGCGCCCATACCCCGATCTTATCGTTCATTTACACGTCTGCAGTCGTAGAGCTCGTCAAACCGCCCGATCTCAATCAAGCTCGAGTCAACAAATGTCTGATCGCTATCGTGAACAGAAAAATCGCCCACAAGGACAGTGCTTCCGTAAGCACCGACTATCATTTTCCCTCTTACTGCAGATGACATGACGATCGGCAGGGTTCAGTGTTGTACTACTGGCGCGGATTGTCTTGATGGATTGTCCGTACACGTCCCTCTGTCCGCGTCAGAACGCCGACGCTGTGTCGATACTAGCTGTACAGTTGCCGCTTATGGGGGGGAATTGTGTGTCCAAGGCTGAGGGCGACTTCCAACGCTTCGGCTAACGAGTTTATTGGACTTGATCAATGGTCACGGACTCGGCGAAAATAGTATCTTCCACCGCCAAATCTCAGATCTCAGTACTGAGCGATGAGTGTTTGGAGTTTCCGGATCACCGGTTATTTAACACCCCGGGGATTACTATGATACTTGAGGCCGAAAGCCACCTCGCATCAGCGCCTACTCGTGTCCGGAACCTTTATCCCTCCACACTATCGTCTGCTCTACTGGCTCCGTATCGCATTCATCATGCGAGGCATGAGTTTCACCCCTCATCTTTACCCATGCATAACACGAAGCTGATTCACTTAACCGGTGATGAACGTTGAACATCCGCCGATCATCCACACGGCTATCGGGACACGACAAGGACCTACACTACGTACTGACCCAGACAAATTTCAGCGTTTCAGCGTATCTGCCGAGGACAGTGCGATGCAGTCGCATCTGCGGACGGAATGACTAATTCCCATTGACGATGGTATCTGACGACTGTCTCCTCAATGTCTCCTTGTGCAACTCATGGATCGTTGACCTGCTGGTGGCAGTGCCTGGGTCCGATGATATCCAGAGTACTCCACTGTTCCGAAGAGATGTTTCAGGTGGAAAACTTGCGCCAGCATTGCATCATGATTGCACAGTGAAATGGCTCACAGTGAAAGGTGACATCCCGCAAACTGGGATGAGATGTCTGCTAAAGCGAGATGTAATACCTGGTGGGTCATGTTACTCGTGTTATTATGACATACTGTTGTTCTAAATCACCATGACACTGGGTTTTCGCATTTGAGTCACTTTGAATTCGTCCAAGCAATTCATCATATCAGCCGTACCAATTATTGATATAAATGTCACACCAGGCTTCAAATTTGAACATTGAAGGTTCGAAGTTTGAACATTATCGGATGGTGGTAAATCATACCCAGGGGTACTTCGCTCTTGTATTCGCTGTCGCAGACCCGGGTCCCATGTTGGCACGCCCCGAGCATTAATGCTGTCAGGACTCCCTTCAATTTCAATGATCTTGATGCGCCTTCCGCGCTGCAGCTTCAGTGAAGACTTGATAAATAGGCATCATTGTACCTTGGCTCTTGTATTCGGCGCCGTCGCCGACCCGGGGCTGTCAGCCTGGACTGCCATCAGTTTCAATGACCTTGATGCGCCTTCTGACTTTGATGCACCTTCAGCGCTGCAGCTTCAGTGCAGATTTGATAAATAGGCATCATTCTATTTTACCCACATCCGCGCAAACACGAACCACCTCTCAATAGTAAGTATAGTATCACACTGCACCCTCAGCGTACAAAATTCAAGCCAAACTATAAATACTGATCACAAAAAAACACCCTGTCTTTCCATTCTTCCTCTGACGATCAATCAGACAGGACAACTCCTACACATCATTTCCTCTATCCTCGAGCTGGATTTCCTCCCCACCCTCCTCGCCCGGATGGCTACTCACACCCGCGAAGGCAATCCCAGAGACAGAGTGATCCCGTCCAGCAACGTCCCCAGAACCCGAAGAGATTCCAAAAGCACTATCGACCCCTTCCAACCGACCACGGCTGTCCTTGTCGTAAAGCTCACGCATGGTGATCACAAATCGGGGCATGATAGGGAACATGGTGATATTGTAAAAGAGGATGAGGATAAGAGACCAGAGAGGGAGCAACAGGCCCGCATCCGCGTTCAATATTGCGATGGTGATATTGTTGAGCAAAGTCCTGTGTCGTGGCGCAACACTTGATCAGCGATGCCGTCCTAGATTGCGCGCGCAAGGGCCACTAGTAGCAAAGATATGACGAACAACATACACAAAGAGATAAGAAACACCATCCTTGACGAACAAGGACATATATTGGTTGGGATCCCAACGCCCCATCGCCTTGTACATCGCATTTGATTCCTTCACCAATGGAATGAGAGCAAGGATCAGTAATAGGGCATCAAAGAGAATTGGCCAGATGTCCACATATTTCATGTAAGGGCCGATTACGGGAAGCACCTCAGTGCAAACCGAGTAATCGAGCACTTGACTGGTTCCAACTACAAATGAGAGACAGAAGGGGGTAAAGTTAACATGAACATGTGTACTCATTATTCCGACTGGGTGGAGTCATACCTGTGGCATCGATGTGTGGATTTAAAAAGATAGCTTCCTCGACGATTTTTTCAACCACCCTAAGCGTGTAGCAAAGCAGAAGGATAGTAAGGATGACTTTTGAGCGATTCCACATTGCATGAACACGCAGAACCATTAACACTGATCAAACACGGTCAAAATATCTCAATTAAATGATACAATAACCATCTAACTCACATGAGGAGGCACAAACGAATGCTGCAAATGCCCAATTACCCGAGTCAACGAGACCAGCACCTTCAGAGGTATAGATTGGATATCCAGATCAAACATCATCGAGAACGTAGATTAAGAATGCTTACACCTAACCGATTGTGAACAGGTATAAACAACGAAATGAAACC
>JBBPPX010000588.1:0-10963 GCA_038092235.1 Leccinum boreale
AGAGCTCTTATCTATGATGTCATAACGATGACTAGAATGAGTAAGCATAATAGAAAGTTCTAGAAAGAACTAGGAAGTGCTAGAGAGCACTGTAGAAATGGTAGTTATGGAAGATAAGAATACTACCGTTCCAACATGAAGACCACAGGATGCAAGAGATGGACTACCTATCAAGATAGCTCATGATATTGAGATGCTCCGTTTCATTACTGAAGCAAGGGCCATTGAGAACTCGTGATGATGTGTACCACAGCTTAAATACATATACCTTGATGTATAGATTATCTTCTTGGTCGTGTTGTCCGGAGAGACCTGTCTGATCATATCAGGTAGTGTATCAATGCTTAGCATCCGAATTTTACCTGCGTGGACCTAAAAGATACACAATGAGACATTACAAGAATGAGCGAGAGAGCGCACAATGTTCTGGTCGGTGGGGTAATTGCCCCTGCATTGCAGGCGGAGTCGGGGACTTGGCGTTGCCAGTGCCAATATGGCCTGTCAAAAGAAAAAAAGAAAGTGCCGCTAACTGTCGAGTGTTGGGATTTTCCACACTGTAGAACGGAACATTTGCTTTCCGTGTTTGCCCGAATTTCCTATAACGGCTCAAGACTGGAGACAAGTTACTACTCAACGGTTATGCTTAGATTATATTACAGCCCCCTCGGGCACTCCTGGACCCAACCGTCATTGGTGTTATGCCTCATTGTGCCACTTCGCTGGGTAAAACCCATGGCCGGGGAGGGCGAGGGAAATCAGGAGAGCGAGACTTGTCCATCATTTTTGGATGTGACAGTGTGACACGATATATTCAAGTTCGAACGACTGAATTGTACATTTATGTAACGCTCAGTGACCGTTCATTTGGCTAGGTTCATCATGTGGAATTGAGTTACTGATACTACTTAGTACCCGAGTTCATCGCAGTCCCATTTGACCATGCTTGGAACAGTTCAAATGCCGAGGTCTGCGTTACCTAATCTTCTACTGTACTTTGTGACTCGAGTAAGCGCATATTATGTGTTGTGATGTAGGGTTAAACCATGTCGTTGCCTGGTTGTTAATACCCCCTGTCCCCTCATTCCTCGCGTATGCTACCAATGACATCTCGAACTGATTGATGGATCGTACACACCCCTGCCAGCATCCCTTACCAGCATTCTCGGTGTGCCAAACAGATGGTTACAGGGATAGCATTCAACAAGGCAGGTGATTGGATTGTGTTCCATGGTTGAAGTACGGTTGATTGTCCTGATCCTCATCGACAACAGCAGTACAATCAAGTACACGGGTCTGTGAGCCTATCTCGAACTTATCACATTTGTATGCCTGAACTGATTTCATTCCCTAGTAGCAGCTTTATGTTGTACTTGGCCTTATGAGCTTGAAACAAGTTTTCTTTGAGTTTCGCGAGGTTCACCTACTAGATGACCCTGGAAGGTCTATGAGATCGAAGTGGCGGCTAAAGCCCTTCACGAGAGCTTAAATCACACACTCGAAACAGAGCCCGATTGCACTGTTCTTCCATTTATATGCAATTCAAGTGCTGTCCTAATCCTTGCTGAAAGGTGGCAACAGATGGACCATCAAACAGGTATGGCAGCTCAATTTACCCTCCCATGCTCCCACAGTCCTACCCTCAGGGTCGTGGCTTTGCCGATGATTACATAACACTGTGCACCGCTCCTCACTTCAAATCTACTCGCACGGATGCAAGCTAATATGTTTTTCATTCAACCAAAGGTAGCAGCTGTCGTTGTTTCTTAGTACCTTGAGCTTACTCGGCATGCTAATGATCCCAATCCCTCCTACTCATTGACTCTATCAAGGAGCACATCAAACGTCTACACATTAAGGCACACATGCGTCACTTCTCTCAAACCGTGCTAGCTGACACCGTCATTGCCAGTTCAAACATCGCAATGACATATATCAGATGCGGGGATCACCAAATCATTGAATTCCTGACCTACATTTTTATAGGTATGAGCATTTGCTGGGACTCGTAAACCAATACAACAATTCACTTCAGGTGCAGACGTGCGGGACAACCAACACGTGCAGTTCATGCGCAAATTTTCAAGCTTGGTGATCAATCTGTACATGGACAACCGGGCGGTGGAAGACTCGTTGACGTGTGTGTACAGCTACGATTACTATACCATACAATTAAATAATGTTACTATGTCCCATTTCATCGTGGTTCAGTAACTGAGATGGACACTTCGGCAGTCATGCTGTTTTGGCATTTTCATAGAATACAACAATTATAACACACATTTCACTTAAACCACTACTACATTAGATCTGATATATATTCTGCAGGTTTCTGAGCTCAAATGGGTTCAAATGAAGCAGAATTGGAAACAAAAACAGTTGTAGTAGTCACGCTGAATCGTTATGGTTGCCGCATAACATGTGCCTTTCTGACGGTGTGACCACTTTTTGCAGTGAATGTTTCTCAATTGTGAGCGCATGAGCAGCCTCATACAAATTCAGACTTATGGAGAGTACAGTAAAGTACAGCAGAGCGGTGAAGCGAATGGTGGTCTACTGTAAATTCACAAAGAATTCCTCATCATGAGCCTCATTGATAGTAGTCTGACCTGAGCCTTTCATAGTTTGAACGTTTATTTCGACAAATATACTTAGTGCCTTACCAGTGTGGTCACGGTTGCGCCGCCGATATTGTCGTAAAAATGTATTTGGGGCGGAGTGTAGAGGTCGCCCTGAATGGCGAATGGTATCAGACCATTGCCCGACAGTAGTGTCGGCTACTTCAATGGCCCTTTTAAAGTGTTGAACCTTCAAGTGATTGAGCTTCGTGCGTGACACGTGCTCTAAAACCTCGCAAGTGGCAAGGCACATCTGTGCCTGCAGAACCACTCGCCTCGCATGGGCGACCTCCAAGTGGAGGTATGGAGCACCCAGGTCACTTAGATAGATTAGGGACTACAGTGCGATCAAAAAAATGATGCAAGCTTTTTACTGCACTCACCAAGAGTTCAATATCATTTTCTGGTGGTTCTTCATCAGCTGAAAGGGAATTTGTGCTGGCTTGCAAATGAGGTGCACTGGGAACCGAGGAAGCATCCACAAACTCGGATGTAAAAAAAACTTGGGTATGAGTGCGGTTATTGTCTCGAGATGGTGTTGATAATGATAAAGGGATGGATGAAGTGGGAAACAAAGAACGGGGGAGCACAGACATCACTGGGACATGAGGAGGTATAAAAGTACGTAGGCTACACGGTTTGATTAACGTTCACACGCATCCATTGTTGTTGAACAGTATGCCTCGGTGTCCCAGTTGTAGCAAAGTTCTGTCTTCTGACAATGCAGTCTTGCGACACATGAACCAACCTACTTCCCGGTGTTTTGGCTGGATTGACAACCTCGTCCAGATAGGCGAAGTTCTGGAACAAGAATCCAAAGAAAAAAATATTCAGAACTTGAAGTTGCCTCAACTTGCGCACTGGCAGTCGATTGGAGAATGTAGTGCGCCAGACAACAATATGGATATAGATCGACCAGAGCTTGAACCAGACAGAGGCACAATTGAGGAATTTCCTGGTGCTACTCGTGTCTTCGCCAAACAACAGAATTCATTTCTGGATCACTTTGATCATGATCAGTTCTCGGAGGAGCGTCTTTCCAACTTGTATTATCTGTTTGCGTCCCGCGCGGATTGGGAGTTCGGACTCTGGTTGACACTATCCGGCCTAAGAATGATGCTATAGATAGTTTTCTATCCCTTGAGCTGGTGAGTTGTCCGATTACTCGTCTTGCAGTACCTGTGATGAAAGTTCACATGTTCAGGCTAAGACCCTCCCCCTCTCTTTTCAGACAGCACAACAGTTGCACGGACTCGTCGAAATTCTTCCCAAAGGACCCAAATGGTGATGTCGTACCCTTTCAACCAAGGTACCGACGAAATCACCAATTAGGTTATTTTACCGCAACCCGGTTGAATGCTTGGAAGCTCTATTTAATCACCCTTTGTTTCACGACAAGCTCACCCTTGTCCCTTGTCGCGTCTACCGAACCGCGGAACGTCTCATTCGCGTATACAGTGACTGGATGAGTGGGAATGCTGCGTGGGAGATGCAAGTAAGTCGTTTTTGTGAGCTCTGAGCCTTGGTATTACATGTGATCTATAGAATGAACTAATACTTCTCGGTGTCATCCTCTCGTCCGACAAAACCAATATATCCGCACTTCTTGGCGATCAGTGTGCCCATCCACTGTTGATTGGGCTTGCAAATATCCGCACATCGACTCGTCTCAAGCTATCATCTGACGCATTTCTCCTGACTGCATTGCTTCCAATTCCTAAATTTATTCACAAATCCAGACGGATCCGGGGTCTCCTTGCCGACTGGATCATTCATGAATCTCTCGACATTGTGCTGCAACCGTTGAAGGATGCGGCTCGCTTTGGTATAATGATGAATGACCCGCTGGGGAATCTTAGGTTTTTCTTTACAGCTCTCACCTCGTGACATAGCCTGATGATTGATCTTAGGTTTTGCTTTTTACCTCTTGCCTCATACATCGTTGACAGACTGGAGGCTTGCATGCTCGTGGGAGTGGGAGGGAAGACCTCTCCTATCACAGTTTCCATGTACAAGCAATTTGGAGATTCCTATCAATACCCCCTCCGCATGAAATCTCACACATTAGACCAACTTCAACAAATCAAGGTTCACCCAGACGATATTCAGCAATACTTGGCTGTGGCACAAGAACTCCGTTTAAATGGTGTAGCGCTCCCTTTTTTCCGCGACTGGCCTATGGCGGAACCCTCAAGGTTTTTGACTCCGGAGCCACTCCACGAGTGGCACAAGAAACTCTGGGACCACGCGGTACAGTGGGCGATCAATATCCTGGGTGCCAAAGAACTTGACTTCCGGTTCTCCGTTATTCAACTAACTGTAGGGTTTTGTCATTTCAAAGAAGGCATCTCGTATCTCAAACAGGTAACCGGATGAACACAGCGGGATATTCAGAGGTATCTTATTGCAGTCATTGCCGGTGGTGCACCCTGAGGTGTAGTAATTGCCATCTGCTCTTTACTTGATTTTTGTTACCTCGCCCAAGCCCCCGAGCTTGACGACAATGATTGCGACACACGTTGCTGTCATCACTATGTACCTTCCACGAACACAAGTCCCATGTGATCGAGGCTGGGGGTCGATGAGGAAAGAAGGATGTAATCAGAAATTGGTATATTCCCAAGCTCGAGCTACTCCAGAATGTGGTTCCTTCTATTCAGGACTCTGGCGCTCCAATGGAGTGGACTGCCGACGTGACAGAGCATGGTCATATTCTGATGATCAAAAATCCGGCTGACTCCAGCAATAACGTTGACATTGATCCACAAATCTGTAGGTACCTGGACTGCCTTGAAAAATGTTCAAGGTTTGAGCTTGCAACATCCCTCTGAGAGCTCCAAGTTATTGCGTGTGCTGATGGAGAAGATGGCGTGGATGGTGATCAAGCTGATGTGACGGACTCACTCGAAGTTGAATTTGACGGTGATGCTCGTCTGTTCCAGTCTGTTGCAAGACTCGGTCAACCAAAGCGATCCCCCACCAATTACTTCGACAAGGCACACAAGCGATCATCCTCGCCTTCGCCTTCCGCTCCCTTTCCGCCTCGCTCGTTCCTCGGTGGTTTCACCGCAATCAATCTCGCCAGAGATCCCAAAGTTAATCAGGCTTCCATCAACACAATCACCAGAGATTTCCAAATTCCTGATCTCTGTGCTGCCCTTGGTGACTATATTCAACGAGAATCTTCGAAGGTACCTCACTCAGTCAGTGGACCATGCCTATCGACCCAAGATTGTCACCTTCCTTTCTCACATCTTGCTGTCTGGTATTCGGTTCGACTTCAACAGACAGACACCTTTCCACTCTGACAGTGACTTGGGTCTGGCTCAAAATGTCATGCCTTCCCCACCGTCTTCTTCTTGGAGGTACAGTCATTTTGATGCGGTAATTTTTAACATGGATCCTGGAAAAAAAAATGGCCACAATCCGGACTTTCAGGTGGGTCAACAAATCCAGCTATCAATTTATCTCTTACTTCACTCTCGAATACTAGGCCATTCCGTCGGGGAGCTCCAACTCATCTTCCGCCCCGTACCACCTCACAGTCAGAAGCTGTGGTGGTCCAGGAAATTTCTCGTATACGTGCGACGATTTAACACTGTTTCACAAGCGAGTAATGAATACGATGCGGCTACATCTATGCGGATTCTCCGACATGCGAAAAGGGCAAATTCCGAGTACCTGGGCGACGTGATCCCTCTCAAGCAACTGTGTTCCTTCGCAAGTCTAATCCCACGGTTTGGTAAGAATGCAAACAAGTGCCTATCCTCTACCAACAGTCGTCGTGCATTGGCCGAGGAATTCTGGCCAAATAAGTATTGGGACAAAGAGATATTCTTTACACTCAACGCCTGTGCTACATAAATACATTTCTCCTTGTCTAATTGGCTTCGGGTTAGTACTGTTTAATGGATTGTGTACTACATACTTTGTAAATCTTCCGCTAGAACGACACCCAATAGATTTCTCACAACTAGACAAAGACTAGTACTGACTTCCTTTTATGCTCCGAGAGTGTGAATTTTATCAGACTCTCTTCATAAGGTCTGAGTACGGGATGATTGGGTTTGTAGAGAATGAGAGCGCATGCGCCCACATCACGAAAAGCTGCTGGGTCCTCGTTCTTGATAGCCCATTGAAGATCGTAGACAGTATGTGCTTTTGGGATCTTGATCAGGACGAAAATTTTGAGGATTGAGAGAATGGATCCAACAGATGAGGGTGAGCAGATCTGAGTCCATGGTGGTATGGTCGGTTTGTGTGGTGTGTTGAGTGTAGTGTGGTGAGTAGTGAGTAGTGAGTAGTGGGTGGTGGTAGATGTGGGGAAGAAAGAGAGGGTGAGAACAAAATCTTCCACCTGAGTTGTTTATATAGTATGAGAGGGTACAAACAAATAAATTTCCACACACGTGACCGCCAAATCCGATGCTTTCCACATATCATCCATATATGCGTGAAGCATGTTGTCGAAAGTTTCTCAGATTCATTGGTGGAGGAAATTGAGGACACATGGTTTGACACTTTTCCAGACAATACTGACTGTGAAAATTATGCTGCTGCTGTCAGAAAGAACCCCATCAAATTGGTGCGTCTCATCATTATCGCCATCTGTTCATCCGGACTTTGTCAAGATGATTTTCTGGACACTATCAAGCAGGGGAATTTGAAAAATTGGTACAGGGCTCCCAGAAGTCCTGTTGAAACCGTTCCTGAGCACAAATTGAAGTGCGACGTCAATACAAGATGGGATTTGACGTACGCTATGATGGATCACCTCATCAAAATGTGTGTGGTAAGTCAGCTACAAATTTCTGATTGTTAATATTACTCTAACTCTGCCAGGCTGTTGATTACTTCCTTGCTTTACCAAACCACGGAGATCTGAAGAAACTCAAATTGTCCGAGTGGGAATGGCAGGTTCTCGAAGACTTCCACAAGGTCCTTGATGTAAGTTCATACATTCCCAGTTGTGTTAAATGGTTATTAATGTAAGCTCCCTAGATCCCCCACGTGGTCCAGCATCGCGTCTCTGGTGACAAGTTACCCTGTCTTGGATTATCTGTACCTTATTTTGAATTGTTTATGACTGGATGGGAAGGGCTTTGGGATACTCAAGTGCACCTCAAACCGTGGCTGAATATTGGCCTCAATTGGGCCTTAAAATACTATAGTCGTATGGACAACACTATGGTCCATGTGATCGTGAGGGTACATTATGTTTCCATATCACATCCTAGAATAACCTAGCTGATTTTTCCACAGTCGTAGAACCCTCTATCCAAATGAGCTGGATAGAGGACCACTGGGGTGATGACTATATTCACACAGCCAAGAGCACTATCTTTGACATGGTACGTGCAAGTGTTTCCATGTGAACCTATACTGATTATCCAAATCAGATGCGTCAATATCATAGTCAACTACTCCAAGAGCTGTTCGCAGCCAGCCCCGACTGCTTGAAGACTTTGACACCATCGCTGTCTGACAGCACATCAAAGACATGGGTGGTCGAAAAATACCTGAGAAACAGGGCAGGGTACTACTACAGTCGAGGACAAGTATAATTTGTATGTCAAAGGAGTGTTAACGAAGCAAGGAGACAACCCTCTCAAGTTCTGGGATGTACGTGCTCATTCATTGTGATTGCTGCTGGGGCATCTGGTAAGCATTTTCAATCACCGTGTATAAGGCTAACGGCCTGTGATACAGGAGCTGTATTTCTAGCTTTGGATTCTACTAAGACCCACCGTAAACTTGTTGTCAAGATGAGCGATGTAGGATCCCATAATCGCTCAATCGATCATGAATACTGTGTTTTTCTGCAGCTAAATGGCATTGCGGGAATCCCTCATGGTCTGGTTCGGGTCTGAGTCCGGGCGCAATGTCCTGGTACTCAATTACTTGGGACCATCACTGGAAGATGTCTTCAAAGCGTGTGTGGACACACCTTTCTCTGGGTATGGTATGTAGGATTGGCGACCAATTGGTATGTTCCATCCACTTCTGTCTGGTCTGTATGTATGACATTGATCTATGTATGCTTTGTTTCTGACTGGTTCAAACTAGTCCAAACCAGTTCAAAACTGGTTCGGACCACTCAGTAGTTTGACCTGGTTGTGACCTGGAACTGAACTGGGTAAAACTGGAACCTTGATGTGTCATGGGTTTAGTTAGATTATGTAAACAAAACTCCGTCCAAACTGAATGAAACCAGGACTGGCCCATGGTTAACCGGACTCCCACATGTCTGTACAGACTGTACAGGTCTATGCAACAGGGGGCACTCTGTTGTCTCTATCAGGTGAAAAGGTTGGTTTGCTGATCTAAGGTGAACAGCTCGCCATGGTGAGAGTGCTCCACAGCAAGTCGCCTACAACATTGAATGGGTCAGTGAATGGACCGAATGCAGGGCAAATAACTTACTCGCAGGCGAGGCACACAGTTTGTTTGGCTTCCTTCCTAAAGAATTGGCGAATATCATACGCCACATTTTGAGGTCTCGCTGAATGGCTGGACCATCCAGTCGCCAATGGATCTGTCACAGCCGTGTTGATGGTGGTATCAGTGGCACTGGTTGTGCCAGGTTGAACCTGTCGAGGATGCCATGGCTGTTCTTCAGTCTCTCCTCCATTCTGTGAATCAGAACTATCATCACCACTGACAGCAGAAATATTGAAATACTCTGTATCACTGTCTTGCCTTTGGTCCTGGTAACAGTGAGGAAAACGATGGTTACGAGGAGGACAATGGAAGTTTGGAATGGTAGGAGCAGGTGCAGCAGTGGGGACTGAAGTTTGCTGAGTGGTAGGACCAGCTACCGGCTAGAGCTGTCGAGTTTACTCTTGTCTTGCATGTCCCTGAGCTTCGCCACAACCTCCTATCCGTCCTATACCTTACAAAACATGCCGGCTTTGTGGTCAATATAGATTCTTTGCATATGGCCTTCTCTCAACCACCTGGTCCTCCACTTTTCATCGCCACTATCAGAGACAACAACGCTGCTTTCTTGGATGGCTCCACTGTCGGCGAGGCTACTTGCCCTGCGACATCATTACCGCTCGATCTGTCCCTTTGGCATCGCAGGTTGGCGCATCATCATATTCCTGGGGTAAAGGAACTGTATCAGCGCCAGTTCGTCACTGGCTTGCAGTTAGATGTCAAATCTGTGCCTCATCCTGTCTGTGAACCATGTTTAGCAGGCAAGATGCATGCCAATCCATTCCCTCCTTCGCAGACTTGTGCCTCTCGCCCAAATCTGTCGACCAAGCGTACCATCATCTCAGAGCGCGCCGATTTCAATGAACGACATTTCCTGCCTCCAGTCGTCTCGGATGATGAGGACTCTGTGGTGTCGCCTGGTTCTGTCACTGGGGGGGGCCAGCCAGTTATTCCTCAGCTTCCAGCTCCAGCTCCACCTCAGCCTGCTACACCACCCCCACTACCTGCAGCTCCACTTCCTGATCCAGCTCCGCCTCCTGTTGCTCCTGGTGGCTTTCCTGACAGATCTCCGATTGGTATTGGTGCTCGACTCCCTGCTAGACAAAGGAATCCACCTGGTCAATGGTGGAAGCTTGGTTCTGTGCAGCCAGATGAAGATGACGAGGATGAGGATGCTGATTTAGCTAGCACAACGGCTCAAGCTGTTCCCCGATCCTATGCAGAGGCTATGCGTCAGGAAGATGCTCAAGAATGGCATCAGGCTGCTCTCGACGAGTTGAATGCGCAGAGACAGAATGGGACATGGACTCTCGTTCCTAGCTAGGCCTACAGATCGACCTGTCATCAGTTCCAAGTGGGTCTTTGCACGCAAATATCATGCTGATGGCTCCTTTGATCGCTATAAGGCTCGTCTTGTCGCCCAAGGCTTCAACCAGCGTCCTGGATTCGAGTATCTTGCTTGCCTACTTTGCGCATCGTCCTTGCACTTGCAGCTATCCATGACTGGCATCTTTGGTGTGTCGACATCTCTCATGCTTATCTCAATGGGGAGATTGACTGTGAGGTGTACATGGAGCAGCCCATCGGTTTTAAGGAAGGAGATCCGAAGAGGACCGTTTGCAAGCTGCAGAAGGCGTTATATGGGACCAAGCAAGGTGGAAATCGATGGCATCACAAACTTCGCACTGTGCTAGGGTCTATGGGCTTCACACCAACCTATTCCGATGCAGCTGTCTACATTTTCACTCGCCAGGATATTCGCATCATCCTCCCTGTCTTTGTCGACGACATGACCTTTGCCTCAACGTCCTTGGATGCGATCAAGCAGATGATGGACCAGCTGCGCAAGCATTTTAAAATCCATGACTTGGGGCCTACCACGAGATTCTGGGGATCAAGATCGATCGGAA
>JBBPPX010000589.1:0-10955 GCA_038092235.1 Leccinum boreale
ATTAGTGTTTAAAAGTCTGGTCTGGTCTGGTCTTTTGCCATTTTTGGAAAAGACCAGACCAGACCGGACTTTTAAACACTAATCGGGAGAGGTACTGAGCCCATCTCGCTTGTCGACAATTTAGATCTTGCAATTTCATAAAATACTGGGATTCTTATGGTCTGTCCAGATTTCAAAAAGTCTGATGTGTCGCATTCAATGCAATAAGAAGTGGTGTTATCTGGGTAAATCAATACTGGGGCAGTTGAATTTCCTGATATGGAAAAAACCGGACCAAGACTGAAAAAGACCAAAGGACCAACCTACTTAAAGATACTATCGACTCCTGGCTTCCTGCCCATATTTTTTCTATGTAAATCTGTTCAGAGACCGTCGAGATATTAGTATTTTAAAAGTACATGTCATTCTCGAGTTGATGGACTTACAAAACCTATTTCGAGGTACTGGATCACATGGGAATAGAGCTTAGCGATGGCTTTACCGAGTGTAGCCTAGGCCCTCAGTTTCCATATCCGTCAATATTTATGTAATTCTGTCTACATCAGGTAAAGATATACCCAATATTGCATACCATTTTGGAGGAGACTTTTTAAAATATCTCATAACTCGGTCAAATAAAACCATAAAAATAAGGAAAAATCAGGGTAAATAGAGGACTATACTACAAATAGGGGCCAACATCGGTTGCTGGTCTGGACCAGTTAGGATCAGTCTTTTTCGGTCTTTTGATTTTCCAGAAACAAAAAGACCAGGACTGGTACTAGCAGTCCGGTCTGGTCCAGTCTGGTTCTCGGTCTTTCATCAGTCTTAGGACCAGACTTTTAAACACTACTCCTAATTTGACTACTTGCTGATAAACAAACCTGGTACCTCGATGGGACAGGCTGATGCACTCTCTAGGAGAGAAGATCATGCTGTAGGAATAGAAAAGGATAACAAGGAAACTGTGTTCATTCCTAGTTCATGCGTATGCTATATTGCCAAGAGCAATCTTTTTGATAAGATAAAGAAAATCCACAAGGAGATAGAATCTCCAGATGGATCTGTCCTCCATGAAGGACTGTGGCACTACAAAGAGAAGATCTGGGTCCTGATTTGATATTGGCAAACTGTCACAACCCAGTTCCACTACCACTTGATAGCCGGTCACAAAGGGCTCAATAAGACACTTGAATTGATTCAGTACTACTACTCCTGGCCAGGAGCTTGTTCTCAAGTTGAACAATATTGCAAATCATGTGAATGCTGTGCCTGCATGAAACCTAGTACAAACCAACCACCGGCAGGACAGCTACAACCATTACCGATTCCTGAGGGACCCTGGAAGAGCATTAGTGTGGATTTCATCACCGGACTCCCATCCAGTCATGGTTTTGATGCCATACTAGTGGTAGTAGACCTAGGGTTCTGCATGGGTATGGGTAAGCCACCGTGGGTTGTGGGTATGGGTACCTGTGGGTACCTGGTACTAAATGAATTGTCCTACTCTAAAGTAGTACCAAGGCTTATTTTGACAAAAACATGTTATAGCCCCTGTTAGCGTGGGAACGGTGCTTTATAGTGGCATACCAAGTTTAGAATGGACTCCTGGCTGTCCATCCCAACAAAAATTGTGTGAAACCATCCATATCTGGCTGAGATATGGTCCATTATGGGTGGTATGTTATTGTGGACTCAGATGGTATGTATATATTTCAGTCAAATTGTGTGTAGACTAATCTAATACCATATAAATATATGTCTAATAAGTTTCAAATAGTCTTGAATAGTTTATATTTGCAATATCATTGTTGTCTCTGATCTCTGCCACTGGCAAGAGTACATGCCAACTAAGCATGACTAGGCACACTAACCAGACATAACCAGACATGACTCCTAACCAGACACTAACCAAGCTTATCCAGGCACACTAACCAGAACTAACAAAGCAGGGATCCTAACTAGGCACTAACCAGGCACTCACCAAGAAACTGGTCCACAGATTTGTACCGTGGGAATTATGTGCTTAGTGTTGGCTGTATCGGAGATATTAGGGGCGATTACCTTTCATATGAATCATGAATCATGTACCTCAGTGCAGATGTGGCCGAGATATAAGTGTTTTCGCCCCAGATGTCATTTTCGAAGAAATTGTCATTGAGCATTTGTGGCTATTGCAACATACGTAGTCCGATCCGTGGTTCGATACCACTGGTCGATATGTAGTGGAGATGAATAGCTTCCATCTGATCCACTGATCGCACAGATCGGACATCACACCACCAGGATATCGCCAATATTGAGATTTGGGTTGATAAAACATAGATTAGCTTCTGTGAGGTCAAAATGCAGTGGGAAAAATCAGAACAAATTGGTGATATGGAAGTTAATCATGGAAACATTTGGTTAGTCTGGGTTAGGATACAAATATTGGTCAGTCTGAGTTAGGAGATAAAACATTGTTTAGTCTGGGTTAGGAGGCAACACAATGTTAGTTTGGGTTAGGAATATTGGTGTTAGGAGGCATAATATTGGTTAGCCTTGGTTAGAAGCCAACACACACACCCCATCTGAGCCCATCAAAATTGATTTATAATGTGTGGGTTGCAGTGAGTATACCCACTGTAGGTGTGGGTATGGCCTAGGATATCCATGGGTTCACCCATGCAGATCCCTAAGTAGACCGATTCTCAAAAGAAGCAGCTTTCATCTCCACACATAAGACTACTACATCCCAAGGAACAGCCGAACTGTATAGAGATGATGTATGGAAGCATCATAGACTTCCAGATTCCCTTGTCTCGGACCAAGGAGCGCAGTTTGCATCCCAGATGATGCGCGATCTGTTAAAATCATTGAAAATTGAAAAGAAAATGTCCACAGCCTATCACCCGCAGACTGATGGACAAACAGAGCAGACCAATCGTGAGTTACAACAATACCTCCACCTCTTTATAGCAGAAAAGCAGGATAAATGGGCCGAATAGCTTGCCATCACACAGTTTAATTTTAACAATACACAATCCTCAGCAACTGGCTTTTCACCCTTTGTGCTCACTAAGACATTTGAACCATGTCTTGGTTTTGAACCCCTTGTTGCCAAAGCTCCAGCAGCTGCAACCTTCGCCAAGTCAATGAAAGCTTCTCTTGCCAAAGCCAAGGAAGCACTCGAAAGAACTTGTGAATGGATAAAATCCCAGGTGGATAAACACAGATCCACAGCTCCTCCCTACCAGATAGGTGACATGGTGTGGCTCTCCACTGAGCATCTAGACCTCAGTTTGTCTCGACCATCACCAAAACTAACAGAAAGATGGATCAAACCGTACTGGATTATGGAATTGTTTGGCTCAAATGCCATTAAACTTCTTCTTCCAAAAGGAAGCCATACTCATGACATAGTGAATGTTTTATGCATCAAACTCTATGTCGAACTCCTTGTAAGACAACCAGTAGACCATCCTGGCCCCCTTCTCATAGGAGATGAAGGAACTGAGGAATTTGAAGTTGAATTCATAGTGGATTCACGCCCCATTGGACAGGGATTCCAGTACCTATACATTGGAAAGGCTACAATGAGTCCAACCGCACTTAGGAGCCAGCCTCCGCCTTGAAGAATGCACAGGGAGCGATCAAACTTTTGCACAAGATAAAACCAGCCACGCCGAGGAGATTACGCATGACCCAAGAGGCCATCGATGGGCTGTTCCAGCCCTGTATAAACTATACCAATGGGTCCTCAAAATCTCCTCATCTGGAATCTGAGGAATAGGAGGGGGGTGATGTTACAAACCATACCATTCTCACCATTGATCGCAACCTAGACACTCCTAGCCCTTGATATAACTTGCAACACACTTATATATACTCTATTAACACTCTAATACCCTCAGAATGCTACACTTTAAACCTTTGAAAAACCCCTGAACATGTTTGTACACTGTTCATAAATTTTCCACGGTATGTTCAAAGTGTCACAGTGTTCGTAATGTGTTTGTACACTAGTAGCTACATAGCCACCCTATGCTGAACACAACTTACCATCATCTAGACTACTACGTCAGTACATGCACTCCCCTCATGTAGTACACATCTTAGCACGGACCATGTAGCATAAGTATATAAACATAAATACAACCACAAGAACAAGCTAGTCTTGTTCTTGTTGGATTCCCTCTGACAATGACAATCCCTCCTCTTGCTTGTCTTGAGTGACTTGGTGTGCCAGACACTGTATAGTGTCACAGGTCGCCTTCACTAAGTGATAAACTTGCCTTGGCCAAGGACTGTATGTAATGGAATGTGATTTTGATATGTTAGACAGTCCATTCAGTGCATATGGAAGGCCTTGCCGAAGCTATCTTGGCATAACAGCACATTGTAATTTGGTTTTGTGAAAACTGCTTACTACTCTATACTCAAAGATATAAACTTGCTTCGGCAAAGGACTGTATGTAATGGAATGTTATTTCAGCATGTTAGAGTCTCAGTCCATTCACTGGATATGGAAGGCCTTGCTGAAGCTATCTTGGCATAATTAGACCTTACAGACTACCACAGACTACTACAGGCTCTCCAGACCCAACAGCTTCACAGTTCCTCCAGCTCTACAGACCACACAAGATCCACAGCCTCCTGCAGACTCTCCAGGGCTAACAGACCACACTACACTTTGTGACTACACTTTTGACTACACTTTGACTACACTTTGACTACACTTTTTTGCTAGTAATCTGTACTACTTTCTTGACTACACTGTTTTGATATACTTTGGTACACTTTGTGGTACACTTTCCTGACTACATTTTTTGGTACACTTTCTGGTACACTTTTGGTACACTTGCTTGACTACACTTTCTTGCCTACACTTTCTTGCCTATACCTTTTGGTACACTTTTTTGTACACTTTTGTACACTTTTTCCTACACATTTTTCGGTACACTTTTGTACACTTTTGACTACATTTTTTGGTACACTTTCTTGTACACTTTTATACACTTTTCCTACACTTTTTTGACTACACTATCTTGACTACATTTTTTGGTACACTTTCTTGTACACTTTTGTACACTTTTTCCTACACATTTTTCGGTACACTTTTGTACACTTTTGACTACACTATCTTGACTACATTTTTGGTACACTTTCTTGTACACACTGGAGTACACTTTCTTGTACACTTTTTTGACTAGACTATCTTGACTACATTTTTAGTACACTTTCTTGTACACTTCTGTACCCTTTTTCCTACACTTTTTCGGTACACTTCCAGCAGACTGCTACCCTTTCTTGCTACACTTTGGCACACTTTTTGTACATTTTGTACTAGCCAAATGATTGCTCATTGATGTGTCACACACTGGCAGGTGTGACTGTCACCATGACTGAACATCCATTTAAGTTCAAACTACATAATATACCACGTTGGGTATGCCCAGGCCGGGTTGCCGTCACCTGTCCCTGTCTCATCAGTCTTGTCATCATAACTGTCCTGGTCTTGTCCTGTTGTCCGTTGCCCTCTTGTGCAAACATGCGCGCAAACAGGCAACATTGGTGTAGGAGTCGGAAGGCATAATGTAGGTTCGTTAAGCTTGGAATTTCTCGAAGTCACTCAGAATGTTGTGTGTGAGGGTATAAAGAGACATTTTGAAATGTTGAGGGTGGTAGAGGGATCGTTGTCGACCTGTCATGTTCCATCACAACCTCGAACTACATATCCTGGGGATCAGAAAGCGGGAAGACAGTTATTTAATGATACATACACTTGACGTTATGTTCTGTGCAGACCTGCATATAGATGATGCGGGACTTGACCACGCCGATGGAACCGGGCACATAGATCAATAATTCTCAATGGTGATGAAGGGAGAAGACAGTGATTTAACAATACATATGGTGGACCAACTGAAGCTGGACACCATCTGCATCCAAATGACTCCAGAGTTGAACTAATGTGGGTGACACGGGTAGCATTGTTGGTGTAGGAGACCACACCAAGCAGATGGGTGAAAAATTGGCGGGAGTGATGTGAGCGGCCACGGTGGCATGGTTTGTTGTAGGAGTCGCGACACATAACGGAGGTCCGTCCAGCATGGAAGGTGGAGTAGTCGATTGGAAAGTTCTGTGCGACACCATAAAGGGACCTTTGTAATGTTGAGAGCGGCTAGGGCATCCTTGTCGACCAGTCATGTTCCGGTGTGATATGAGTTAATCTGGGGGCACGTTGGTGTAGCATTCGGGGACGAGACGACGCGGGACTTGACCTCCCTGACCTCACAGGGTACCTTGATCAACCATTTGCAGCCGTGGTTTGAGAGACCCTGATAGCCTCATTGGTGTAGGAGTAAGGACAAGATGACACGCCTCGCTGACCGCACCAGGCACGTTGATCAACGATTGACAGGCTTGGTGTCAGTGACACAAGTGGGGATCGTTGTTGTAGGAGTTGGGACCAAAGGACGCAGGACTTGACCACTACATCAGGCAAATTGATCGACGATTGGTGGGAGTGTGCGACCCCAGTGGCATGGTTGGTGAAGGAGTGGGGACACACGAGATAGGTCTGTCCAGCATGGAAGATGCCTCCGTCATTCAGAAGTTTCTGTGCGATGGCATAGAGGCCCTTTGGAACATCGAGAGCAGCAGCGGCATCGTTTTCGACCTGTTGTGTTCAGTTTCAACCTGAAACTGCATGAAAACTGCATGTCCTAGGAATCAGAAAGGGGGAAGAAGGCAATGGAAGGTCACATACATGTTGGACCAACTCCAAACATGACTTAGGTTCTGTGCAGAGCTGCATCCAGATGACGCAGAACTTCACCAAACTGATGGCACTGGGCACCTTGTTCAAGGATTGGCAGGCATTGTTGTAGGATTGGGGATACAGGAAGTAGGTCCATCTAGCATGGAAAATGCCTCAGTCGTTCATAAGTTTCTGTGCAACATAGACTGTGGCCCTTTGCAATGTCGAGAGGAGCACAGGCATCCTTGTCGACCTGTCATGTTCCACTTCGAACTGCATATCTGAAGGATCAGACAAGGGGCAGAAAGAGATTTAAGGACACATACACGGTGGACCAACTTCAAACTTGGATGTTATGTTCTATATAGAGCTGCATCCAGACGACGTGGGACCCGATCACGCTGACGGTACTGAGCACCTTCAATGACGAATGGCGAGCACGATGTGACCAACTCTGGTGGCATGATTCATGTGGGAGTCGGGACGAGATGATGCCAGTGTCGGATTGGGCACAGATAAAGTAGGCCCATCGACCATGAAATGTGTCGTCGCTCTGAAGGTTCTGTGCGATCCTTGTCGACCTGTCATGTTCCACTTTGAACTGCATATCCTAGGGATCAGAAAGGAGAAAGAAAACAATTAAAGGACACATACACGGTGGACCAACTCCAAACTTGGATGTTGTGTTCTGTGCAGAGCTGCATCCAGATGACGCGGGACTTGATCATGCTGACGGTACCGGGCACCTTCAATAACGATTGGCGAGCATGATGTGAGCAACTCCGGTGGCATTGCTCATGTGGGAGTCGGGACAAGACAACGCCGGTGTCGGATTGGGCACAGATAAAGTAGGCCCATCAACTGTGAAATGTGTTGTCGCTCCGAAGATTCTGTGTGAGAGCAGCACAGGCATCCTTGTCGACCTGACATGTTCTACTTTGAACTGCATATCCTAGGGATCAGAAAAGGTGAAGAAAGCGATTTAATGACACATACACGGTGGACCAACTCCAAACTTGGACGTTATGTTTTGTGCAGAGCTGCATCCAGACGATGTGGGACTCAAGCACGCTGATGGTACTGGGCACCTTGAATGAACAATGGCGAACATGATGTGAGCGACCCTGGTGGCATCGTTGATATGGGAGTTGAGACGAGACAACATGGGACTTGGCCTCGCTGACCTCACCGGGCACGTGTATCAACGATTGGCAGGTGTGGTGTGAGTGACCCTGGTGGCATTGTTTGTGTAGGTGTCGATACGTGACGACGCCAGGCCGAAGAGCACTTCGCACCCTTGCCCATCCTCTCCCCTCTGCCTCCTTCTCCTCCCTCTCGTTCCTCTTCTCGTAGCACATGGAGCGATGTCCAAAGAGGACAGATAAAGTAGGTCAATCGGCCATGGAAGGTGTCGTCGTCGCTGTGAAGGTTCTGTGAGACCGTATAGAGGCCTTTTGGGATATCTAGAACAGCAAACACATCAATGTTGACCTGGCATGTTCCATCTCAACATCGAACTACATATCCTATGGATCAGAAACAGGACAGATAGTGATTTAAGGTTACATACACAGTGCACCACTGACTCCAAACTTGACGTTTTGTTCTTTGCGGACCTGTATCCAGATGACGCGGGACTTGATCACGCTGACATTACTGGCCATCTTGATGTTGAATAATTGACGGGCCTGATGTGAGCGACCCTGGTGGCATCATTGATGATGTGGGAGTCAGGACAACTCAGAGGACGACACAGGACATGCCCTCACTGGTCACGTGATCAATGATTGGCATTGATATTGATCACGTGCTCCATCACAACCTCAGATTGCATAGTATCCAAGAGATCAATAAAGGGGAAGACAATGACCTCAGGACACATAGACCGTGTGCAAAGAGCGATGCTCTGGCGGTCATGCTTGCTTATATGCACATTGGGATACCCCTCTTTGAGGATCAGGGTCGGGCCATCGAGCAAGTGTGATGTACCGTATGAGTAGAGGCTGGTAAGGGAGCAATGGGTAGTGGTTTCGAGCCTGTGAAAGCTCTCATCAGGGGACTTCCGGTACCCCGACCGTTGCCCATCCAAGTCCATTTAGAGTTCAGCTACCAATCCCCTATTGAGGGAGTCGGCCAGACTCGCAGAGGTGACTGAGGCGATACAAGAGCGCAACCCTGGATAGATCAGTTAAATAGTGGGGTACACGAGTGGGGAGGAGGCAGGCTTCCCGCTCGAAGGTGAGATTGAGAGATTGAGATAAAAGGGGGGAATCCCATAGGTGGTGTGGGCAGAGGAGGCCTTTTGAGGCACACGCCTGCACTTTTGTGGTGCCACCCAGTCCACACGTTGGCACTGTGCCAATGATCGCTCTTTTTCATCCGTACAACAGGATTCCATCAAGTGACACAGAGGATCAACTCCAAACTTGACATTATGTTCTGTGCGGACCTGCATCCAGACAACGTGGGACTTGACCATGGTGACGGCACTGGGCACATGGATCATTAATTCACAGGCGTGATGTGAGTGACCCCGGTGACACGACGCGGGCATGATCTGGTGGCATGATTGGTGGTCGAGACGAGATGATGTGGAACTTGACCTCACTGACCTCACAGGGCACCTTGGTCAATGATTGGGGGGCGTGATGTCAGTAACCGCGATGGCATCGTTGGTATAGCAGTTGGGATGAGACGACGCGGGACTTGACCTCGCTGACCTCACAGGGCACATTGATGGTCGATTGGCAGGCATGGTGCCAGTGTGATCCCCGGTGACATCGTTGGTGTAGGTGTCGGGACGAGATGACACAGGACTTGGCCTCGCTGACCACACCGGGTAAATTGATCAACTTTAACAAGTGTGATGTGAGCGATCCAGCTGGCATGGCTGGTGAGGAGTTGGCACAGCTGATGTAGGTCAGTTGTTGTCATAGAAGCTCAGAAGGATGTGTGTGACGATATAGGTGTATGCTGTGGTGGTTCAGAAATGGGAAAGACAGTGATATACATCAGCAAAACAAGGATTTTGCCATAGTTCTCATAGTTGCATAGTACTTCATAGTTGACTTATAGTTCAACATAGTTGACATGGTTGCCATAGTGTCATAGTGTCATAGTATATTCATAGCTACTCATAGTCCACATAGTGCCATAGTGTTCATAGTGTTCATAGTCACTAACCAAGCAGTTGACCAAGCACACTAACCAGATGCTCACCAAGCAGTTGACCAAGCACACTAACCAGATGCTCACCAAGCACCACCAAGCACACTAACCAGATGCTTACTAACCAGATGCTAACACACTAACCAGACACTCACTAACCAGCTGCTTTGTTAGTTCTGGTTAGTGTGCCTGGACAAGCTTGGTCAGTGTCTGGTTAGGATTAAAAAGTGTACCAAAGTGTACCAAAAAAGTGTAGTGAAAAGTGTAGTGAAAAAAGTGTACCAAAGTGTACCAAAAAAGTGTAGTAAAAAGTGTAGTAAAAAAAGTGTAGTCAAAAAGTGTACCAAAAAGTGTAGTGAAAACAGTGTACCAAAGTGTACCAAAAAAGTGTAGTGAGAAAAAGTGTAGTGAAAAAAAGTGTAGTCAAAAAAGTGTAGTCAAAAGTGTAGTCAAAAGTGTAGTCAAAAAAGTGTAGTCAAAAAGTGTACACAAAAGTGTAGTAAAAAGTGTAGGACAAACAGTATAGTAAAAACAAAAGTGTACCGAAAAAGTGGTCAAAAAAGTGTAGTAAAAAGTGTAGTGAAAAGTGTAGTGAAAAGTGTAGTCACAAAAATTTAGTCAAAGTTCAACAAAGTGAAGGAGATTCCCATATTTGATTTTAAAAAAGTTGACAAAAAAAAAGTTGACAAAAAAGTCCAACAATGTTGTCCAAAAGTGTCAAAAGTATAGCAAAAAAAGTGTTGCCAAAGCTGAAAAAGTTTGAAAGACTTGGAGTTTTTGAAAAAAAAAAAAAAACAGTGACAAAAAAAGTTGACACAAAAGTGGACAGTGTTGCAAAAAAGTATTGCAAAAAACTTTGAAATTTTGAAAGACTTAAGAGTTTTGAAGTGGAGACTATTATATAAGCCCAAATTTCCACACTTGATGTTGAAAAAAGCAGACATGCTGACAAATTTATTTGTATTTATTTGTACCCTCTCATACTATATAAACAACTCAGGTCGAAGATTTTGTTCCCACCCTCTCTTTCTTCCCCACATCCACCACCACCCACTACTCACTACTC